>JAOVYW010005498.1:0-12217 GCA_025775045.1 Hiodon tergisus
GCTGAAAATAACCGTTTCTTCTAGTTTTGTTTTTCCTTTCTCTCTACGCCTGGTTCCTGTTGAAAGCATGGTCGTGTAAGGCAACCGTGAGTAATTCCTTTCGACAAATGAAGTGTAATCTAATTGTGTTTGGTGCTGGCTGCTTTTGGAGAAGGACAGCATCTCTGTCTTCACCCGGCGCACGACTTTCTTCGCTGGAAAAAAACTTCATCTTATCCCCAAAAAGAAAAGACAGACCGGGGTGCGTCGTTTGTGCCACGGCATGTGACAGGCTTTGCTTCCGTGTGTACAGAAAGCCCAACACAAATTAGGCCTGTTAGACACAACACAAAATTCAATCTCCGTAATAGATTAAGCGCCCTTCGTCATTTATATGGAAAGCACATCGCATTTCCCTTCCCCCTCGCACTTTCTGCCTACAACCGGAGACATTAAGGCGCTCAGGATATCAAACTAGTTTTTCATAAAGCTTGAATTAATTGATGAGAGAGAACATTTCGGTGCTAGGTACCTATTAGTATTTCCCATCCCATTTCGGTGCAATTAAAAACTTACCTTAAACCATTTATCATGGCCGGCCCGTCTTCCCAGGCTTAGTAAGTCACATTGTGATTACCATACCGAGGTGGTCAGAATCTCAAGTAAAATGTTGATGACTTAGCAGCTGGCCAAAGCCATTAATAATGTCCCAGTAAAATATGTTTTCGTAATATAATTTAATAACTTTACAGTATTACAGCGGAGCAAGTAAAGTATGACTGGTTATTTGTTGATTTCTGTCAGGAACACCCTGTGAATCTTCAACTGTAAGTCATCATACACTGAAAAGATCAAAGAGAGGTCACACGGTCCAGGCTCGAAATATAAGTTTTAATCCCTCCCAAGGGTAGGGTGGCTCACTTTTAGCCAACGGAATTTCATCTGGGCTACAGGGGAAGATAAGACCCAAGGCAGTGTCTGCACCTTAAAAGCATCTCAAGTGACACTTTACAGAGTAGCGGGAGACTGGAGCGTTTTAACCAGACTCCTAAATTATGTTTGTAACATAGCAGACGAGGAACAAACGAGCATGGTATTACTCCTTGGCAAAATGCGAAAACGGGAGGGAAACCTGGTCTTAAAATCCGATGAGAATATAATTATGATATATGATATGGTGCAGGTCATTGATGGAGTAGCTTGCCTGAGAACCATGAAGTTAGCAGCTAGCCTGGGAACTGTGCGGTTAGTATTTAGTCTGCCTGTGAACCATGCGGTTTGCATTTAGTCTGCCTGTGAACCGTACATAATAATTTAGTCTGGCAGTGAACCATGCAGTTAGCATTTAGCCTGCTTGGGAGCAGTGGTCCTGGCATTTAGCCTGCCTTAGGACCTTGCAGTTAATGAACCCTAACCCGTCGAGGGGGCTCACCTTCACAAGCTCGTAGTGCTGAATCCCATTGATCCCCACATCAGGGTCCAGGGCTGAGGGTACAGGGTAGCGCGAGTTGATGGCAGTGTTCTCGGGGATGGAGATATTTATGACGGTGGACTGGAAGAGGGGGGCATTGTCGTTGATGTCCTCAATCTGGAATCGAATCTTGACAAGCCGGAAGATCTCGTCTGGCAGCACGGCTACCTCAATCTCGTAGAAGCAACGTTTCTCGCCGAAGATGCCGGAGCAGAGCTTCTCACGGTCAATGCGGTTGGATGTGGTGAAGATGTCCCCCGTGCTGGCCTCCACCCGGACTAGGGGCACGTCTCCAGTCTTGTATACGGGCTTGAACTGCAGGGGTGATGACAGCTTTGCGTCCGGGTCCAGGGCCAGGTCCAGGTCTTTGCGGAGGTTCCCAATACGCACATTCTCGGGCAGCTCCTCCCGTACTGTGTAGTCCTTCTCCTGGGCCCAGGATTCCAGGACCAGGCAGGTGAGCAAACCCACCAACAGGAACACCTCACACGCCAAGTCCATATTCAGAAAGGGCGAGCGCCTTCCCTGCAAGCCTGCAGCTCTGACACAAAAAGAGGACAGAAAATAAATATAAAATGAACACCATTTCAACCACCATTTTATTCCTAAAAAACAAGAAGAAATCACAGGTATTTCTTTCATTTTGTTCGAATAAACCAGTGTCTCCACATACTATACATCTCTACCTTCTGTGGGAACACTGCACCCACTCATATTTGGGCTGGTTGGGTCTCAAATTTCGTGGTCCATGGCAATATGTTTTGTTTGTTTTGGTCAGCGGCTTTTCTCAGCAGGCAGAAGTATACTGAAAACAACATCAAACCTCACGTAACCCTCTGCTTATAAAATATGAAGGAATATAGGCTTAGAACCACAATGTGATGCGGTACTGGTAAAAATTTAAATTTCTGGAAACACCTGGTTAATCCCACAAATATCAATCCGAATCGTGTTCCCAAAAGCAATGAAATACCTCAATTTGGTCATTTGTATCGTTGTACAAATCATTTAGGTCACTGTTGTCCATTAAAATGCGGCAAACGGGGGGGCTCAGCAAGTATTTTCCCTAAATGCCCAGTCTATTGGGTTTGCAGTAAATGCTGTTAGGAAGACCAAGCTGAAGTAAAGAGCCATGATAGAAAATAACTCACAATTAAGACCCAGGACGATATCCAATCAGAAGCACCGGTGGCCTGTGAGTGGAAAGCCTGTGGCTTCCCGCACCATCTGACATGATTCGTTAAGCAGCACTTTGGTCTTCTCGTGCCAATTTGTTCAATAGCTAGATAGCGGGAATATAAATAAAAATGGCCGAGGGGCTGAATTCCACAGTAAGCGCAGAAAAGCTCAAGTAGGTCACCGCAAAGAACCAGTGGGTCTGTCAGTTTCCAGAGCTGCCTATTGTCACTGATGTTACAGAAGGTCTAAAGTAGTAATAACCCTGTGACAAAACAACCAATATAGCATCTAAAAAAAATAAAAAAACACGCAGCCTGCTTTAAAAAGTACACTATTAATTGGAAAACAAGAAGTCTGTCTCACTGCACCTTTAATTGAGTTGCCCCTCGTCCTCTGAGGATCTCGTGGCTGATGAGCTCTTGAACAACCTTCATTTTGAAGGGGCAGTATTAAATATAGCTATGATACATTATCTGTGCAGATATCTTTGTCACAACAAAGTAAACAAAGGCAATTTGTACGTCTTGTATGTTTGTAATAAATCCAGACTCAATCTGAAGCTTTCCTCCTAAACAGAGTGGAGACCTTTGTTTCTTCAATACTAGTCACTCGAAACAACTCTTCGCAATATCCGAATTCATACCTTTCAGCATGAAAAATCTCAGGTACAGGGGAAAAGTACCGTAGTCACTATTAGAAATTCCCATGAATCACCAATCAATACAATCACATTGCATATGTGACTTATTCAGATGTCAAATAGATTCATACTATGTATCGACAAACCAATACACGGTAAAAAACAGAATTACTATTGTTTACTACATGTATTATTAGTGTGGTTTGTATACACATGGCAGTGAGTTCTACGTTGGTAAATAATCATGCCAATGCCCGTGCTACAAGCATCGCTAGGTGATATGAACGTGGTAATGGTATCTGGACCCTTTGGACTGTTTTAATTGGTTTAGGACAACACAACTCTTCTGATTGGCTGCGCAACAATGGCACAGCTACCCTTGGTTGAGGAGATTTTTGTTCTTTTTCCAAGATTAGCATCACCTTAATGGAGGTTACCTGCATCTCTAAAATACTCATTAACCGCGTGTAAAGAAAAGCACACCATTAAAAGTCACTTGGGTTCGTTCTTGTGGCTAAACAAGTTATTAAAATATGACTCAAGGTAGACTCCGATTATATAAGGGATGTGACAACTGCAGAGTAAATATTTGCATATTTCACACAACTGTGCATTTTTTAGTAGCTGCTGAATGTACAGCAACATATGAACAACTGACAACCCTGCTTCTTTTGGGAACTAATGATGAATTCTGCACTTAATATGCAGACATTATGTTGTTAGATTGTGGGGACATTTGATATCAAAACTCTAACCCTAATCCTTTGCAGGAAGAGGAACAGACTTTAGACAGAGAATTTAAAAGCTAATTGAGCTCTTGGGCCCCCGAGAACGTAAACAGCTGGGGGGCGCACTGTCGCCACCCCCTTCGACGTGGCTCCCAGTACTCTTGCCTCACGCTCCTTCGCAGGGGGAACTCAGGAGAGACTCATTATGGGCCCGTACAGCGGGAGAACCCTGGCCAAGTTATTTACGTGACAGTGATCAATGTGCAGGTAATCCCCGTACACTGTTGCGTGCAGCACCGCGCTGCCCTCTTCGAAGAAGACTGGGCTCATGATGTGCTTCACTTTCTGGTTTGTACCATTTCACAGACGGCGGGGGGTGATTACCCACAGAATCCCAGGCTGGACCCCAAGATGGTTTTCGAAGATCAATACATTGATTTAAATAGAAGATAAAAAAAAGACTCTCCAGATGTGGTGGATGGCAGTATAATATTAATTAGTGGGGTTTATAAGGACTACATCTGGAAGGGGCCATTGAGGAATTTGTGCATGACACTAGAGGTTGCATAACCCTAGGATGCTGACACAAGTCCAGAATTATGTTATGCTACAACAATTTTTGGACGCTCTCATTTTCCTCTCATCCAGGATTGCTTTTCTAAGCACTGGGAATGCCGGGAATGATGATAAGAATAGAATTATAACATAGCACACCAGAAGGGCCCCAAAGACAGTCAGTGGATCCCGGAGGCCTCCAGGACACGTAATAGTTGAACTTAATTCATGTGGTGGACAGTTCAACCGTGAACAGGTTGAAAAATACTTATCTTTACTAGCAAGCACAGGGCTCCCAGCACTACGTCTGAGACACACTAAGTAGAACAGAGTATGAAAAAGAAAAGAAAACAAATACACCATCTACCAAAATATGCCACTTTCCTGGCTTGCCTTATCCCTGGTCTCCGGCAGGCTATTTTGAGCCCCAGATAGATGATTCAATCCAGCCAGAAAATAAATAAATAAATGTAAAAAAAAAAAAAAAAAATACCTCCATTTGCTCCGTAGGGGCCAGCGGAGGAGTGAATCCAACTCGCGGATCACTTTACATGACAATTTGATGGACAGAGCTGCCTGTCTCCATTATTTAAAATGGGCTACAGGAGGGGTGGGGGGGAGAAAACACCTTCAGCACAATACGTGTGCCTGGGTTTCTGGGCAGAGATTTTATGGAATCACTCAAGACACCCCCCACCCCAAAATAATGTTTAACGGCTGTGCTTTGTCTACTCCAGATCAGAACGGAGGAACGCAAACATGCGGTAAAACCAAACGCAGTACAGATCATTGGGCCAAACCAACTTTGGTAACTTATTCCCCCTGAATGCAGATGTAGATGTTTAAAAGTTGGCTCAGAGGAGTTGTAAAGATCGCAGTATTGTTATGCATTTCACGATGCATGACACTTATCATGATGGGTTTATGCAGAATACAAACTCTCCCGTCTGTGAACATTTCCCAAAACAAAAACGCATGCTTGATCAGTCAGTCACCACAGTCTGACCTCATGACCGAGAGGATACTTCACAATGTTCCACAATGGTACATTAAGGATTGCATTAGCATTCCGACAACAAAGCCTTCGGGTTCCTCATCACAGTAGTTACAAGATTCCCTCTCTCTCTTTGGGCATAGGGTATCCCAAAAGCAGGTATACTTTGAATCTGTTCGATTGCTTCTCTCTCTCCCTCTCTCTGGTAGGTAATAATAGCTGGTAGCCTGACTAATGACAAACAGAAGTGGGTGCTGAAACCCCATACATCATGAAATGCCGAGACCATGAGGAGTGTGTGGAGCGAAGTGGACAAAAGCCTGGCGGATGCAGGGCGTGTGCCTGTACTCCTGGGGTCTAGGGCCCCATTATTGATTCTGCAGGTCGCTCATCTGTGACACGGGAAGTTCAGAGCTTGCTACTCTGCTTGGCCACAGAATCCTGCCCGTAGAATGCTACAGAATTGTATTTTTATCATAAGAAAATGTAGCATTTTATATTTTTGACAAATTTGCAAGAAAATGTGCAGGAGAGATGACTGGAAGAAATCTGGTGAAATAATTTGAAAGTGTTTTTTGGCTGTGAAAACCTTATTGATAGCTAGATTTTCACAATGCGACAACCTGAGCATCTCAGCTTGTATTTTTTATTTTTTTTGATTAGCTACTTCCATAGTTATTCTGCACCTAAAAATCAAAACAATTGGAAAAACCTCATGGCTAAGTCACGCTGCCGTCACTCATTAATATGAACAGAAAGAGAATGAGTGCCTAGCCAATACGGCATGGTGCCGTGCACAAAAGTTATCCCCCTGTGATAACGGGCTCGGCGGCGCAATTTAGTTTTTCGTTGACAAACTATCTACGGATTAATTAAGGAATGCCATGAGTTAAAAACAACACTGTATCTCAGTATTCATGTGTCTAGTCTCTGCAGTGGATCGCTCAGGGAGAAGAGCCCTCCTTCGAATAAATCTAAAGCTCCTCATTATTCACACTAGGCTGTAGCAGTTCCCATATCCTACCTAAGGTTATTGTTGATACTTTTCAGATTTAAAGGCATTCATCGCTTTCTATTATTCTTAGAAATCTGTTTATTTTATTTTTTATATTACATCGATGATTCATGGTGTAGGGACACAAAAAGTGCAAGTTAACGTCCAGAATATACATCCTGCACAAGGCAATGAGCAGAACCCCACTTGCCTGACTGCAGTATTTACAGAGGAGAGGGAGCATATTTTGGGGGTTGGTGTTATTTCTGAGGTCATATAAGAAGAATAAAGGTACAGAAAGCTTGAAAATAACAAGAAACGTAACTTTTGCACATTTGAAATAGCCAAGAAACCTTCAAACTGTGCCTTGACAGTGTGAGGTAGGATGTAATGTACTTAAAGTCATTCACAGACTGACAAGGCAATTAACCAATAGAGAACATTTCGTCTAAAACTTCTGAGCTAACATGATCTGTTGGGGCATCCAAATATGGAGGGTCGGGGGTTCTCTCAGTCTGTGGGCGGTTGGGGGGTCATCTAACATACAACAGCGATCAAGCAATTCCCCCATAGGATCTATAACCGCTGAGGTTCTTGATCAAGCAGTCGAAATAATATAATAGCAAACTATTGTTGGTCTACAGGAATGCTACACCAGTGGAAAAGCCTTTTGTAACATTGGCAACTATCATCTTCAAACCCTAGATTAATCGATGTATTTAACTCATCTAGTGTTTAGCGCAAAACTAATCGTTAATTAATTCATAAAATATGAATACATTTTATAACATTTTTATTGCTCGTAATCTTACCAATTTAGTTGTTCTTCTGTCTTAATTAAGATTAAGAATTCGTAACCAACAACACAATATCTACACACTGTGACACGCTGAGGCATATGCGAAATAAATGTGAAGTATTACGCCTTCGGATTCATGTATTATTTGACAAATAGATGGCCCATTTCTGTTCACCTATAGTATATTTTTGCTTGCTCCCCCTTTTTTTACTCAAAAAAAGGGACTGATTTTCATAAGCAGGAAACGGTTGTAAAAAATATATATATTAAAATTTTTTATATCAATATCTAAACCACCCCTAGAGGGCAGTAGACGGGTAACATGTATAAGTAAAACAAAAAGCTGTGCGCTTACAACAAGAACGAGTGACCTCCGGAGTGTGTCCACTGCAATAAGTCCAAAACGGTGTTATCTAGGCTTGCATCACCATCACCCTTAAAATACCTACTAAAGGCCTTAAAAAAATGAAATCCTATTAACCATGGCATGTGCCCATAATGGAATACGAAGCCCCGTAAAAAATGCACTTATGAGAATCTTGTCGACACACATTTCATCAAATTCCATTAAATCAAATCGTAGTCAGAACGAATGCCCCTCTTGCAAACAAATTACAAAGTGCTCTCTGAGGATGAATCCAACCCAAAACTACGAATGATGCCAAACCAGGTAGTCTATGTTTTTTTAGCTGTTTCAACATCGGATCCGTGCAAACTCAAGAAGATGAAGAGACAGTGTTGCTAAGTGTGGCCAACTCAGAATAACATTCAATATTATAAGTAATATGTTCAGCGGATAGCAAGATTTTCCAAAAAGCTATTTTCAGTGGCTCAATGCCTCTAAAATATCAACACATTTTGTTAACAAAAAATATGACCCAAGTGTGTGGCATGCATTAAAGATATAGATTAATCAAAGTAATGTCCTTCAAATTGCTACATCTACACACTTTATTTCCCTCCTTGTTCTCAACACACCTCAACCCTACATATTTTCCAGGAATTTTGAAACAGTGCTTAAGTCCAAGGGAAAGACTTAAAAAGCGTCGATGAAACGAACACCACTGCAGTTTTCATCCATGCTCTAAAAGCGCGCAACTCAGCTGGCAGCGCACGATTTCGGGGAAAAGCCAAGCGCAGAATTCCGTAATCTGGCCCGATAAGGGCTATCAATAACCCCATCCTGTTACCCCTGTCCTATTTCACGCCAGCTGCAAAGGCGGTGTCCTGGATGAAATAACTCCACCGTTTGAAAAAAAATATGGACGGCGCAGACTGTATACAAACTATGTAAAAAGCGGCTCGTATCTCGGAATAAACAACAATGTTGGGAGACAGATCATTACACACCGAAAATGCCCCAACACCTGTAATAAGCCCTCTTGGGAAAGGAAGAGAGGTACACAGAAGAGGGTGCAGAAGGGTGGGGTTGTTGTGCAGGCTCAAGCGCTGAAAGTACATTTTAACTTTCACAAATATTGGAAAAGAAGGTGAATTTAGTAAGAACGCACTGGCCAGTGTACACCATCACCCTCTTTTGAAGTTTTCACGACAGAAGACCCCAGTGTCCACAAGTCATCAATGGTACTGCAGGCAAACGGAGACAGTGATAGCCCCGTCTTGAGAGAGCAGCGGTTTAGCTTCACGGTCACTCTTCACAACCGATGCATGAGACTTGACCTCCAGATTCATCTGCTCTCAATTACTGCAGCCAACGGCTGGATTGCTGCTCTCAAACCAAGGCACCAACTGTAACTGAAAATCATCACATCGTATAAACAAACATAGTAACAAAAACCACTACCTAAAAACCAGGGTTCTTATTTTCTAATTGGTTGATGCCTCGAACACATAAAAAGGATGTTAAAGACTGATTAAATAATATTTAAATGTCCAGTTTAATTTAATTTCAGGGCAGTATCATAATCAAAATGGTCTTTACATATAATGCCCCCCACCCTGCAAGAGCAATGTAAAAGATAAAGACACAGTTATGGAACTTTACATGGAGTGTTATCCAAATATATTAAACTTAAAGTAAATTATGTTCAGGACTAACTTATACATTTAAAAAAACTAAAAACTTTTAGGCCGCATATTTGTGTACATAATTACACGAATAAAGGCAAACTTCACGGAGGCTCTTGAACTTGGAACCGTCTTTGACATAAACCTTAGAATTGCACAAACGCGTCTTCAACACAGACACACATGAATTGTGCAGTTTTAACTAAATATTAAAAATGTGTAGATATGCAAGTTCTCATCGGCTGAAATTAATTAATTAATTACATAAATTTTATTGATCGTGGTAAACCTTCAAATGAACACTGCGTTCTAAACATAATTCCAAGGATAGCCGTTGGTAGCGAATGCTTTCATTGGGACTAATACTGGCAGTTAATATTCTGAAAGCCCAGTCATTTTCATTCTTCAGCGCAGTTCTGCTTAAAAAATATTAAATTGATTCATATTTAATTAATCAACTGAATATGAATATGTAACATTTAACACATATATACACTGAATATATATGTATATATTTGTATATTCCAAGATCTACAACTTTAACATTTAACAAAATTGCGAGAATAAATATGTTAAGTGAACCCTCAAGAGGCTGCAGCACCGCCAGAAGCAGTATCGAGTGGTCCCAGCAGACGACGTATTGTTCATGACAACATCAGAAATATCAAAACAATCACTTATAACGCGACTTTGATCATTCACTGCATATTACTTGCCATTACATACATTGCCGCAGCGCCGCTACTCACTAAAGTGTTTTCTTTACACGTACATGTAACGTTACGCATTGGCATTAGATCTGCAGATCCATGTTCCAACTGCATACAATGAAAAAATGATTATAACGTCAAATGCCAAATCTTATACAGCACATTTAAATGACCAGGAAACAAATTAAACAACAGCTATTACGCTCTCATTTTGAAGTTGCGTTACCGCTACCATTCGGCATTCAATAACTACGGAAGGATTAGTTGCCATGCAAACACTCGGACATTCACGTGTACGATTTAGCTGCAGCTCATTTTCAATTCTTTTTGATAGTCGAAAATTCAGAATATTCATTATTTTGCCTAATCGCGGTTGAAACTGCGATGGTTGTTAGCTTGCCAAGATATAGGTATTTGTCGAATATCTTCGCAGTGGATGTTACGAATTACAGAGACAATTAAACGTAATAATTTCGGGAAATTTAAGAGAAAAGAAGAAACTACAATCCTCTTTTTTTCCATTTTTAAATCGCAATATGCCTAAACTAAAGCAAAAAAAAAAAAAAAAACAACGACAACAACGCGCTGCAATCCCGTTAGGTGTACGGTACATGGCAATGGTTTGTTTTAAAAATTGATCTAGTAAAATATGCGGTATAATATTAATAATGTCTCTGCGGTATTAATACCACAGAATTAAAGTCTAATAATATCGCTGTGGTGTTGATAAAACGGAATGCCTGTGTCTAACATAAAGACGGTAAAGAGTACCATTTGTAACTCCTGCAATGAGTTTTGCTTGAGCTGCTGCTCCAAGTAAATCAATTCCATTCACAGGTAAAAGTGTTTGATAAGTAAAAACACGTCTTGTGAAATTAAATAAAATAAAACCCTAAAAAAAACAGAATTACTCAATGCTATACTAAAGTTAACGTGTAATTAAAGTCTTTCTGCAAGACCTGTGCATATGGCCACCTTGCAACACAGCATTCATTCCATTTTTGAAAGTACAACTAAATAAGTGGTTGACATAGTATCGACATAATGTTGGACAAAGATGTTTTTTATCGTCAAAATAATATTACCTTATCTCCTTAATGCACAATATGCCAGATTATTTGCAATCCCGGACACGTAGCGACATCAGAGCTTTATAAAGATCATGTTCCTCGGGTCGGACTCAAGTGAGAAAAAAAAATCCTCTCCGGTAACAGAAATAAAACATTAAATCAAATTAAATCCAACTACTGGAAGTTATCCGGCATTTATGAAACGTAAGGTCCAAAAAACGATAAAAAAAAATCAATAGCAAAATCTCTTTTCGTTCTTTTTTCTTTTAGGAAACACAATAATTCCTTCTCCGATATCTTGGGCAAACTGCAGTGAAATTCCAAGAACAGAATTATGACACCGGCGGTCCAAATCGGCTCGGTTTAAACTACATCAGCTAAAGATTCAACTGTGCGTTTGACAAATTCGGTTCAGTCATTTTCATTCATCTGGCAGTTTGATATGTGTACATTAAGAAGTACAAATTTGTATTAGATCCACGATTCAAACAGAAAATATCATTGCGGTTTTAAGTAGCCTCCGGTCAGTGCATTACTGTGTTATTATCATTACTATTCTTTAAGAAGATGCGCGCAGCCCAGAAGTAGTTTGAGAAGAAGAAAAAATATGTGCACGGGCTCTAGTTACTGCATACCTTCCTGGATGGAGTAGGATGCGAGGGTGCTTTGGCGCAGCATCACTCTCAGAAGTTGTTGAATTGAGCGTTATGAGGTTGCTGTGTGCAAAGCTCTAGCAGTCTCAGATGTGTTCGATGAACTCAGCCCCTTAGTACTGCCTACCACTCCACCTCCGATTGACATCATTGTGGAAGGAGGAGCCTAGGGCAAGAATACAAATGATGGGTTTTTCCTTAAAGTCGCACAAGCTCGTTGGTTGCAGCCGCGGCACCGGGTTTATTAGAGCTGTGCGCGCGAGACTCATCTGCACCGGCGTCCATACTCGCCTGTGAGTAAGAGGGGGCACTGTTCGCTTTGCTAAGAAATGTTGATTTATTTATTTATTTATTAATAAGGATAGTCTGCGAATAAATATAGCTAGAGAACAAATCGGTTTCATATTGTAATATAGG
>JAOVYW010005502.1:0-12214 GCA_025775045.1 Hiodon tergisus
GCAATCTGGTGGTGTGTGAGAACACGCAGATTAGATATGGTGGTGTGTGAGAACACGCAGATTAGATATGGAGGTGTGTGTGAACACGCAGATTAGATATGGAGGTGTGTGTGAACACGCAGATTAGATATGGAGGTGTGTGTGAACACGCAGATTAGAGATGGAGGTGTGTGTGAACACGCAGATTAGACATTGAGGTGTGTGTGAACACGCAGATTAGAGATGGAGATGTGTGTGAACAGGCAGATTTGAGATGGAGGTATGTGGGAGCACACAGATTAGAGATGGAGAAACAGAGGCATTATAGCCAAAGGCTCCAAAGGTATTGATGGAAGCCCTGAACTTCCTCCAAAGTTCCCAATTTAACTCACATGTAGAGAGAGAGAGAGAGAGAGAGAGAGAGAGAGAGAGAGAGAGAGAGAGAGAGAGAGAGAGAGAGAGAATTGTTATGAAGAACATTGCCTAAAACTCTTCCGTCTCTCTTCATTGGTTTATACATCTACAGCGCCTATAAAAAGTATTCACCACCTTGGATGTTTTTATATCTTATTTGTTTTAAATATTGAATCATAGAGAACTTCATTAGACTTTTTTGACACTGATCAACAGACAAAGGCTCTAATTCTACCAATTAGTCTAAATTTATAACAACACAACATAATTAGTTGCATAAGTATTCACCCCCTCAGTATTTAGTAGATGCGCCTTTGGCAGCAATTTCAGCCTTGAGCCTATGTCGATAAGTCTCTATCTACTTGGCACATCTGGACACTGCATTTTTCCCCATTCTTTGTTGCAAAACTGCTCAAGCTCTGTCAGGTTGTGTGGGGATCATGAGTGCACAGCCTTTTTTAAGTCCATCCACAGATTATCAATTGGGCTGAGGTCTGGACTCTCCACTCCAGGACATTAACATTGTTGTTTCGATACACTCTACATAACCAAAAATACACCATCCCCACCGTGAAGCATGGTGGTGGTAGCATCGTGCTGTGGGGATACTTCTCTGCATCAGGCCCTGGAAGGCTTGTAAAGCCAGAGGGGGGAAAGGGTTGGCTTTCTCTTTGCCACTCTCCCATAAAGCTGTGACTGATGGAGAACCCGGGCAACCGTTGTTGTATACACAGCCCCTCCAATCTAAGACACTCCTTCAGAGGAGTCATAGGACCCTTGTTGGCCTCCCTCACTAGTTACCTTCTTGAATGGTCACTCAGTTTTTGAGGACAGCCTGCTCTAAGCAGATTTACTGCAGTGCCATACCATTTCTTAATTATTGACTTCACAGTAGGGATATTCAGGGACTTGTAAATCTTCTTGTGTCCATCCCCGATTTATGTTTATGAATGACCTTTTTGCGGATCTGCTTGGAGTGTTCTTTTGTCTTCATGGTGTTGTTTTTCCCAAGACACTGAGTAAGTGGAGCTTCCAGTATTTATAATCACTTCAATCAAATCACTTTGGCTGTGCACAGGGGATCCCTGTTTAATTAACTGAGGAGCTAATTCTAAAAAAGTTTGCGGCACAGTGATGATTTAGGTGAATTGCATTACGTATGCAACCAATTACTTTGTGTTTAATATTTGTTATAAATTTAGACTTAATGCATTTTGACTGTTGATCGGTGTCAAAAAAGTCAAATGACGTTCACTATGATTCAATATTTAAAACAAATAAAATACAAAACATCCAAGGGAGTTGAATACTTTTTATGGGCACATGTTTATGTCATACCGAAGTCTCAAAAAGAGCTCAAATTTCAATTCCAAGAATATTTTGCAAAAAAGCCTAAAAACTAGTTTAATGAACTTACGTAAACATTTACTGAGAATGAGGTTGAGCGATTCCATTCTGTGAAATATTGCTTCACAACGGCGATAAAAGCACAGGGGAAGACATATGCCTGGCAGCTGGCATAAAACCTGTGTGTCTCTTAATACCCTTATCTTCGACTCCCAGTGATTCCCACATCTACTGCCGCATTGGAGATAGTTCGTAGTGTCCCACTTGCCCTGATGCACCACACTATAAATCTTGTTAAACACGTGCATAGATTACATGATTACAGACAGATGTGTCTCTGCAAGGCTCATTTTATTTTATGTTTTTAAATCTTGACTCTCTGTGATTTTCTGGCTGGGGAGTAACGTGGCTATGAGACTCGATGGCGTCACATGAGGAGAACGTGAGGCCAAATCTTTAGCTGAGGCCAAAAGTCCACAGTACGGAGCGCATTTACCAAACTGACCTTGCTACAATAAACCTATTCGAAAACACTTCCAAACTAACTGGACAAAAAGTGCAAGTTCTATTTTAATGAGAATTAACTTGCTTTGCAGACATCCAAACTTGCAGACACCCTAACCGGCTAATCCATTACATTTGACCCTAACCATTATCTTCAAATTACTCTTCACCCTAACCCTAACCACTACACTTTACCCATACATACAGCTGGAGCAACTCACTGATCTTTTAACTGGAGTTCACAGACCTGTCTCTTACAACAGCAGTACAATAGTATAATCGTATACAGGAACGCATACATAAAGGATCAAACGTAACGTTGTAATTCAGTCAAATCATTTATTTGATGCATAAGTTCTTTGCCAAAAGCAATTAGAAATATAACTGATTGGCAGAAAGCCGCAGCTGACAAATATCTTGTGTCATTAATAAGTGGACAGTGCTGAATTGAAATTATTACCCTTATTGTAGGTTTAGGTGGAGAAACGCGGATACAGCATTATGACCATTCTTGTCTCAATGGCCCAGCGTATTCACACACGTCCTTGATTTAAATGGATTTGCTAAGAGCACCTTTTCATGAAACAATCTTGGTCTATATGCTGCCTGCTTCACTGCCAGTGACCACGCCACATGTTACAGTTCTTCCTGTAAAACTCATTGCATTGATTCAGAAATTCCTGGAAAGACAAACTAATAGAAAAAAAAGCTACAGCACAGAGATGGGGCGCCACGAGACAGCGTTGCTCGATGCCAGGACAGCAGGTTTACATTTTAAACTAAATGATTCAGTGCCATCGGGTCAAACACGAGGCTTGGCTATAGGTCAATAAATATATAATATAGGCCTACATGTAAAGATGGAATTTTAATGGTAACCATGACCATGATAAAAAAACTTTTACTAAAATACCTTCCCAGTGTTATTCTATTACCTCTATTATGCTATTTTTGTTTTCACGTTTGTGTAAACATTGATACAAATTAATTCAATTTTTAAAAGAAAAAAAAGAAAATGACATTTGGATAATATACTTAAACTTATTCTAGATATAAAAATTGCCCGAAGAACATTTTATTATTCTTGAATTTTCTTAACATTTTACATCCAAAATAACTGGACTTAGGGTGTCCGATGTGACTTCAAGGCCACAAGCCACTGTGCTTATCAGGCTGTTCAAACAGATTCACATGTGGAATAAAACTATTTGAAACTAGTTAAGTTAAAATATGCCTTCAGTTAACAGCCAGTGTGAGAACCAGAAAACCATGCAACCCTGGAGAACCAAACTGCATCACGCCTGTCATATAAACCAGGCCTGGCAGACATATTCTTTGACACCTGGAAAAAATCACCAGCTAATGAATGACACATAACTGGCAATGCAGACCAATGAAATCACAGTGAAATATTCAAAGAAAAAAAGGGCTGAAACTCCGTTCACAGGCGACCTGACATTGATTTCACCGATGGGTTGAGTGGGGGAAAGTGCACTCTGTTAGTTTATGTGAGCTATTGCACAGAACAAAAAGAACATTCATTTAATCTTGATTTCCTTGAATGCGCAACTGCAAGGGTGAAATCTTTACCCCCCCCTAGCTGAGCAGAAAGAAGTGTTCACTGATATTCAGCTGTTGACAAGGAGATCTGCTTATGTTCAGATTGCACTCCGCATATTTTTGTTGTTGTTTCCTCTCTTTCATACAAAAACTACTGTGCACGGAACAATACAGGCTAATACAACCTTCACTACTATCCTTTGTTTTTATATTTCCGTATTCAAAAGATCTACACTTTGCTTCATTTTATTGTTTTGCAGCATGGCTATAAAGCACCACTTTATACAGGATAATTAGCCGGCTTTAATTTAAATGTGGCACATTTACATGTGTTTTATATAGGCCTAGTGTAAAAGCTTTTATAAACACTATCTTGTGGTATAAATATAAAAAAGAAGTACTTTTAAAACGCATTGGTTTATTTCAATGGTTAGTTTATTTGCTGTCATTGTTGAACATCTGAGAATCACTATTAAATATATTTAACGCCACAATGTGTACTTTCAGAAACCGGGAAGATCTATTACTGGAACGTTTGCCTCACTTAACCAATATAGTGATTTTTCTTTCTTTTAAGATTGGATAAACTCATGTTGAGGCCAGCAGCAGCGATATCGTCATCTACAGCTTCTCATCCTCTTCCACCCCCAGACAGGGGCCCCACTCAGGCCTGAACTCAGCACACGTACTGCTAAACACCACTCATTTTGTGCGTGGTTATCCTGACACAAGGGGTGGCTCTCTTCTTCCTCTAGAGGAAACATGCAGACCATTCAAAAGGAACATGCACTCTAAAAACACAAACAAATCAAATTAATGAATCTGAGTATATTATCCATTTTAAATATAATATTTAGGCATAGTGGTTGGATTTCAGGCTTTCAAACCCACCAAGCCTATTAAGTGCTAGTGGGAAGAAACTCTGGCATATAATACATCTTTGAAATATTTAACTGGAAATTCAACGAGTATCATTTTCTCTGTTACCTTGGCCCTGTTTTAAATTTAGTGGGATTTTTAAAAAAATCAACCAAGAAAGAGTTTTTTCTCACGGTTTTATTATTGCTCCAGGGTCCGTTCTAACTATGTCGGTTAGTCTGGATGATTGGTAAATTATAAATAAATAACATGTAGCAATATATATAAAATAACTATTCTACTTTAAATTATATTGAGCCCATGTTGGCTTGATCCTTCCTCTTCTGAAAGGGGGGTTTCCTGGTCGCACTAGCTGTTATTAATCACTCATCTTTATTTATAGGTGACCTATTTAATTATCCAGAAACGCTAATTGTAATGTCGTGTCTGGACGTGGGAATTTCAGTTGTAATATTAAGCACATTTTTGTCAACAAATGAACGCTGGTTAAATCTAGTTATTATAAGAATTCAGATAGACGCATTGTGGGGTTTTTTTTCCAATTGTGCTTTAACAAAACGTCACTGCGACCCTTGATCGACTTGATTGGAAAGTAAGATTGTACAAAGAATACTTCCAAATTGCAACCACTCAGAACGTCGTAAATTATGCATTCTTTAATACTGAAAAACAGAAAGTTCGCCCAGAGTGCAGTGCTCTCTGTGTGGCTGTCCTTTACGTAAGCGACTGATAAAATTGTATTTAATAGCGATTTCTGTTTTTTTATGTGTTGTTTCTTCTACGTATAAAAAAACCCGTATTATGTTTTATCAAACGCGAGTAACGGGTTGTAAAGTTTTAATTTGGTTCCAAATAAAAAATAGTTATGTACAGTGCGATTAGTGGGTTGTCTTTGATTTGGTCATAGTCTGCGTTTCTTTCTCCGTGAGTTCACGGAACGCCCCTATCTGCAGCCGAATATGGGCCACTGTTGGAGGGTTCAGGAGTAAAAGGTAAAGTCCGCAGAACAGGATCATGCTGTGTGGAAGTGTTTTGCTTATGAAGCGAATGAGCAGGGGAAGTAAACGATCCGTACTAGCACTTTTGCAACACAGGGCTTTAAGGCCCTTTAAGAAAAGGAAGAATCACCCCGACTCCTTCAAAAATTCAGACTTTAGCGACGGCGTAGATTACTGAATGAATGCATGGCTGGTATAAATAGATTTAAAACCATGTCATAAATGAAAAAGATATGCAAATATGAAATATATGTTTTACTGAACACATATCAATCAATCTATCAATCAAGTTGTATTTGTTATATTTTTACAAACAGAATTTTTCACAAACTGCTTAACAGATCGCATTTTCTAGAGGGAATTTTAAAAAACTGAAAACCCAGTGCCAATGTCGAAAACCGGCTCCAGGGGCAGTCAAAAAAAACTCCTGGAGAATGACATAATAGTTGACACTACAGAATAAAGCAAACAGTGAAGTTCTATGTGAGAGGTTCGTTTTAGTTTCTTGCTACTAGGAATGCACTGGAGATGATACCTCTCTTTGGAATTGCCACATTTTATCTATCCCAGCCCAGAATGAACATATATGTTTTTAACCTGGTTTTAAGACAGTCTGATTCCTGTACACAGAATTATATTTATTTTTTTACAAAATAAAATTTTTCTCTAATAAAATATAATACTTTTGTGACAATATGGAAATAACTACTACTATATCATTTGAGAATCTGGCCTACAGTCAAGGTTGAACTTTAATTTATTTTCTGATTTTGGACGTTTATACGTTTTTTGTTTTTGCGTGATATTAAATAGTTATTGTGAAATTGAACTGGTACATCGAAGTTCAAAATCCTGGTAATGTCGCAATCCTATTGGAAACCACACATTAAGTGATTCATTTCTGTTGTGGCTGCAGTTACTCTCGGTATTAATGTGGTGGCATTGAAGCTTTTGTGGCCCCCTAGTGGCCGTCCCGCTGTGATGCCACGGTTGAGCCACGGAAGTTCTGTGGTGCATCTGCCCACCCTGTTAATGCAATGGCCTGGCTGTGACCCCATGGCTAAAGGTGTGACATTCAGCAGCCCTGCCCTGCCAATGCAATGGACCATCTGACGCCATGGCTAAAGGTGTGATGTGCAGCTGAACCACCTAGGAAATGAGCAGATGACACCATAATCGCCATTCTCGAACCTTGTCTCCATTATCTACATCGACAGAGGTGGTACAGAGAATCCGATGTTTAACCATTTGTTACTCTGGTGGCTTCTTCTCTCCTTCTGCTAGGAATGGTAAACAAAATTCTAGTACCAAATTTACAGTTTACCACTTCAATGGAGAATACTGAACTATAAATTATTAAAATTTAATCCACCGAGTTAAAACAATAAAATAAAATAAACTTTTTGTTGATTACAACAATTAATTACACACAAGGAATAAATACTGGCTTGCAGAAGTAATTCTATCAATAAAATAAAATAATTTAGTAACACATTACTGTAACGAATGACTCATCGATTCATTTATTTGCACGTTTGTTATAAATTAAGGTAAATAAGTAAAAATGGTGTGATATGGTATGAATAATGTCCAATTATGAATTAGTAATATGCAAAGTTGGTGGTTGGCTTTTGATTTTCAACAAAAGCAGACACAATTCAGGAATCAAATAATTTGAGCTTCAAATGTAATTTATTCACGTTTCTCCATACAATACATTAATGTACAATCGCATATTGAAATAACTCATTATACATTGGGGCTTATACTATCCTTACATAAAGTACGTTTAGGTCAAATAAACAAAACCACTTTAAATAAATGCGAAAGATTCTCAGACATGATTTTTTAATCGGATTTTAGTAGACAGAAATTAAGATGGCCACACTTCATCATCAAATTTTATGTAGACCAGTGTCTTCATTTTCCAGAATTATTAGAGTGATTGAGTCAAAGTAACTAACTTAATCCCAATTATAAAATATATTTTCAAGATGTTTCAATTGTCATTTGCAGTCTTTTAGGTAAAACTAAATAATACGATGAAAGGATTGTTTCAGTGGATTGTTAAATAATAACTTGTCTTAGTAAACAGTCTAAATGATCGAGCACATTAGCCAGTTTTGTTTCACTTTTAAGGGCTAACACCCTTTAGGTGTGTCTTTGGTCAACAGGAGTCAACCCAACGGCAAAGTCTGCCTTAGTGTATACATGTGGCTCTACAAATGATGTCAAATTAGTGGAAAGCAAACCAAATTTCCAGGACACAGAGATAGCTAAGGGAGATGAGACACGGTTGCAGCTGTGCGATATAATGTTGTATGAAATGCTACATTATCCACTGCAATATACCAATAGTATAAAGCGGATTAGAGGACAGAGAAAGATTTGGCTCAAGTCTGAGGTAAGCAATGTATCTATATAATGCCCAGGTTACAATCATACTATTACAATCAATGTTTATTCTCTGTGTACAAAATTTCAACCTTTTATTTCACCTAAGCCAAGTCTCTCTACTGTCCCCAACCCTGCTGGGCCTAATCTGTGTTTTTAAAAAAAATGGTTAGAACTTCTTCCATTAGAACTTATTATTGTTATTCAGAGCTGAATGGGCATAAACGGAGATCCCAGTCTGTGACAACCCTCTCCCTCACACACTCATGATCACATACCATACAACACAGAAAGCTTCATTTTAACAGCAGTCATCTAAGCCCATATAACATACCCAGACACTATCAACATGCTATACTACCGAATAAGCTTGCCACGCTAGCGGATAAATTGCAACACGCTAGCGAATAAATTGCAACACGCTAGCGAATATGCTTGCCGCGCTAGCGAATATGCTTGCCGCGCTAGCGAATATGCTTGCCGCGCTAGCGAATATGCTTGCCACACTGCCTCGCTCAATGTCTTTGTCATGCTCTGGAAAATGGGGAGTTGTTAATTAAATTAGGTGGTTGGTAAGAGATATGTTTAAAATCAATTCATGAGGTGTTTCATGATAAATAAATGACCCAGTTTTCCTGGAAAATTGGTATGCTCCAACCAAAAATGTCTCCGGGTTTTGAATAGGCTCCGTGCGAAATGCAGTCCCCTGTCTCACTCATCTAGCTCTTCTGAAAAATGTAGAAGACTCTGCCTGAACTGTAAAAAACAATAAGAGGAGCTCTGGAACAAGGCCACTGCACCCTTTCAGCATCCTAACGTAAGTTTAAAAGTCTGGAAATAACGGTCAATGGAATCCAAATGGCCGCACATACTTCCAGCTATGGTATCAAATGCATACTGGGGGGAAAAAATACAGAACAAATTGCATTGCAAGCTGTACATTTACACTAAGACCGAGTAAACATGACCATTTCAAGTGAGTTACAAGTTTCACAAAGAACAAAACAACATTAGATACTACGTTTCTAGTGCTACCTCACATGCTACTGGGAAGTGACTGCAGCAGAAATGAAACGACTTGGAAGGTGTACTGGAGGTGACTCCAACAACGAAATATCATAACCGTAGCCCACAACGTCTCTTCCTGTAATGCACAAAACTGACTGCTTTATGTATGTAATGTTTCTTTCTTGTGAAACAAGTTAACCAATACAAAGCTTTTAGATTTTCCTTAACTCAGAACTCATGTGTAACTTGTTTGTCCTTAAAGTTCCCCAAAGTCTTTGAAGGCAACCAGCATAAATTTTTTTCAAAATCTGTTATTTATCCAAAAGGCTGAATTAAAACAACATAAAGGGTACCTCCTTATTTATCCCTTACATTGGCCACAGATTTCACAGAAATGAATTCAGTCAATCTCACAGTTTCAGCTCATTCACCAGCATTTAGTCCTTAGTCAAATTCTTTCCTAATATAAAAATAAACACTGTTAAAGGCAAGGCCGGGAAAAACATGGTCGCTTTTAATGTTATTTTGTCTCCACTATTTAAACTTGTTTTAGATTTAGATCCCACATTTGACCCACCTAATCTATTTACAACAAAAATATTTTACTTAATAGTACATTTAAAAAAAATCCTAGTAGTAATTTGGGCTAAGTGGTATCTTGAATTGCCAATTATATATCCGAAAAAGAAAAAATAATTTCAGATTATTCAAAAATATATTCCCCCAAATCTAGGAGCTCTGACTCAGAGATTCAGATATAATTATTTTTAAAAAAAAAATATTAGCAAGACGTGAAACAAGAACATATGAATATCTTCATTGCTAAACTAGAGAAAGTACATAAGGTTTTACTTTTATTTCCCCACTGAAGGCAGGTTACAGGGAGAGGAATTTCAGGCTGAACCAAATGTAAAACATCTAGGCCTTCGAATGAGGATTTAATCTTTAGCTCACCGGAAAGCCGGAGGGTTGCTGGGGTTCAGAGGCTGAGTTTACTCTCCCCCGCCTTGGTCATCCCGGCACTTCTCACATTCATCTTCAGACCTGAGAGCAGACTAGGGGTTCCTGCTGCCCCCACACCCCATAACCACAACATTGCACTGCCATTTCTCTTACCTCTCTAAATCAAACATTTAGATTTTCGGCTGTGCAAATCAAGGATTAGTGTCTCCCTAGTTTAGGTAAAACTGCCGAAACACATTTCCTGTTAACGCCACAAGTTTGTTTTTTTAAAATCACATTTAACAATCACTTGCTGTAACTGCTTTGATGACATTGCTTTAACTTCTCATATGACTACTTGCGTAACAGTCCTATTTCGGTCTGTACAGAAATAGCAACATTGTCAGATTTGCACCTGCATTTAAATCATTTCAAGAAAAAAAAGGGTTGAATGTAAGCACTATAAATTGTGTTTGCTATTTACAGGAAGTAATGACTCTAACATGTAATGTTATTTATATTACTTGTTGCCCCATGTCCCTTCAAGGGACAGCACACTTGGTAAAGTTAAATTGTTCAGAAATGTGGGTGAAAAAGAATATCTGACCAGAGACCCTATTTCTGTTCAGGCAGAAAAAGGCCAATAAACCACTAAGTTTGGGACCTGATGTTCCACACCAAGGAATAGTTAATGAGTGCTGTCTGAGTGTGCCACGTGATTGGACAGCAAAAGGGATGGGTGGGCCGCTCGTGATCGGACAGTGGATCAGGGCAGGGTGGAAGCAAAACCCTCCAGGTAAAGTCAGAGCCCTGCCCCGTGGCAGCCAGAATTTACTGAAGTAGAAATATTGAGTGCTGAATTTATGGCAGGCAGTGAGAGGATTTGAGCCAAAACAGTCCAGCCAAGAAGTTAGACAGTGCTGTAAGGTACTGATTCTAGGTCAGTTTTACAATGCAGCTGGGGGTTAGGATTAGAACTTATTTATCAGATCCAGGAGTGGTGCAGCCACTATCCACTTTAAGCATCTAGACTTTTGAGGGCAGGGACTCTTTCAGATAAGCCTGGCTTCCCCCTCCATCTCTGGTGGCAACTCACACACACCAGTGAAGTTCATCTCCTTGCCCCTTGCCCCAGGTTCGACACCTCCGTTTCCAGAGGAAGTGTGGGACGGGATGTCGGGTGACATCTTTGCCCCGATCCCCACACGCCTCTCTTTTAGAAACCCCTCCAGGCGCTTCAGGACCTGCTTTGGGTTCTTTTTGGCAAACGTCTCCACTTCTACAGAGAAGGGGAAAAAAAGCAAAATTTATCAGAAGCATTTCTTCTTCAGAAACTCCTTAAAAGATGTGGAACCTCCCTCACCATTGAAAAAATGAACAAAAAGGCAAAAAGAAACTTCTCGGACTGAAAAGCACCACATTGGTTAACAAGATTATGAAGGGGAAAGTCAAAAAAACAGTTACATCACAAAGTCTTTCTTTCACAAAGACATTGAAGGCTTTGAAGACATTTTTTATGGGTTGAATCTAATAACTTCAATGCAGACTACGATTTACATACAGCTGCTACCTTTCAGCACAAATCCTGAGTCTGAAATGGTCTTCTGCTGGGACCTCCACACCAGGAAAAGGTGCAGGAAAGTGGCTACGTAGAACTCATTGAGCACCCCCACCACCTGCTGCCGTCGGTTGCACTCCCTGTCAGAGAACAGGTACAGAGCAATAGGTCAGGTACAGGCCAGGTGTACAAACTGGGAGCACTCACAGGGAAACAGTAATGCCTGGAGCACTCACAGTGAAACGGTAATGCCAGGTGCACTCACTGGAAACACTCACAGGGAAACCGTAATGCCAGGTGCACTCACTGGAAGCACTCACAGGGAAACGGTAATGCCAGGTGCACTCACTGGAAGCACTCACAGGGAAACGGTAATGCCAGGTGCACTCACTGGGAGCACTCACAGAGAAACAGTAATGCCTAGAGCACTCACAGTGAAATGGTAATGCCAGGTGCACTCACTGGGAGCACTCACAGGGAAACAGTAATGCCTGGAGCACTCACAGTGAAACGGTAATGCCAGGTGCACTCACTGGGAGCACTCACAAGGAAACGGTAATGCCAGGTGCACTCACTGGGAGCACTCACAGGGAAACAGTAATGCCTGGAGCACTCACAGTGAAATGGTAAT
>JAOVYW010005505.1:0-12211 GCA_025775045.1 Hiodon tergisus
ATGCTAACCATTATTTACACTAAGCTAGTCATGTAATTTTCTCTATTTATACATTACTGTATATTCTGTATATTTTAATGAAATTCCAGATATGTATGCTGCTCCAAATTCCCAACTTATTTAGGGCTTTTCTCTATGAACATGCCTGAAACGGTGAAACATTTCCCCCCGAGGAGGCACTCGAGGGCCACTCATGTTGGAACCTGTTGACATCTAGGCCGGTGTGTGCTCACAGTACTTCTGCAGAAAATCAAAAGCAACTTGCCCTGCATTTTATCAAATGCATTACACTACATGTAACAAGCTAGTATTTTAGATAAAAATTCAACTTTATAGTTGTGCAGAAACTTTCCTATAAAGGCATAGCACAGGTAGAGTGTTGTAAATGTTTAAGCACTACATCTTATCTATTTAACGCATTTTGCTTTAGCATTGTGTGTTACTCCATTCTACCTTTGGATTTAGCGTTGTCTAATTTTATTTAAAAAGGCATTGATTTTTTTGTGGGTGGTCTTATCTCATAGACTGAACTATATATAAGGGCTTAAATTATGTTATTTCTGGCCTGCAATTGGACTTAGTTCCAGTAATTTTTCAACCTGCTGTTTATATCCTCATTTTGGATTTTGTAAATTTTTCCTGTCCATCCTGAATAATTTTCTATCTTTCATTGATGTCACCTATGTGTTACATTAAGGCTGGGCCCTAATCAAAACTAAACTAATAAAAAATAAAAAAGTTAGAAGTTTACCTTCTGTAAGGTCTTATTCTGAATACAAATCATTGGGAAAGTGTTTATCTAATGTTATAGAACCCAAAACGGTTAAATTACATGTTATTTCAGTATGTGGACTCTTCTTTGTCAACTCCAAGAGAAAAGCTTGGTATCAAAGCGTCAGTATAGGTTCGGCAGCTGCGTCAGCATGCTTGGCTGAGAAGGAAGAGGTTAGTTTCTCATTAAAAACAGGATGAAATGAAGCATGTTTCTGGTGGAAAGCCTTCATCAGGTGTGTTATTATATTGCAATGTTTGCATGTCAGTGCCTGCAGAAGAAATATATCATTTAAAGAGATGTATTAATACATCAAAATATCAAAATTTATAGCTCTGAATGAGAAATCAAGTAAATGAGGATCATCGCATTACGGGTCTATACCCCAGTATAGCGCAAGGACCTGGTGTAATGAGCACAAAACCTGGACTTCTGAGCAGGGGTAAACAATATGGTCTGATGTGTGTTCTTTTTATTTATTTCCTACATTTGGACGGGTTTATGTTCAGAGAAACTCTTCAACACACACTACCCGTTCCCAACTGATTAACATGGTGGTGGATCTGTCATGATACGGGCAGCTAACAGGTCTTATAGCCCCTTAAAACACACCAAGATGACTTCACTCAGAAGAGGCTCGATACATGGCCAAAAGAGCCTTTGCTTACAGAGCCCCAACTATGGAATGGGGGTTGAGGGGTCTTGCTGGGCTTGGGAGTCTGGGCTTGACTGGGCGGTGCTCTCTGTTTTGTGTTGGCTTTGATCACTGAGAGAGTGCAGCTGTTGCTCTGTCCCGTCCCTGTTTTTTTTAGCTGCTCTGTCAGTGAAGCCAGCTATCTCCTGTAGGGGTTCCTGCTCTGCCGTAGCTCTCTCTATTTTAGCTGTCCCTGCCGCTGCCCCCCCCCCCTTTCTTGTGCCTGGGGGTGAGCAACCCGTTGTGGCACCCTGGCTACAAGACAGCCTCAACCTCTACCACTCCACCCTCTTACAGCCTGAGACACAAACCACCTAGCCGGATGAAGTTCTGTCAGCTGCCTATGCCTTAGGGGAGTCGAGAAATACATTTCCAGTTTTTCCCCAGACTGGCTCTAGGGTTCGCAATTGTTCAATTACCCCTGGAAAAGTCCCTCTGTATCTGAATAATTGTTTGATTGAAAAGTAGTGAATGAGTGGTTAAATGATTCCATTGGGCTGCCAATTCCCACATCTTCCTTAAGGATCCTCGAAGGTGGGGTTCCCGTCAGCTGGCTTAATAAAGAAATGAAGCTCCTAGTGGTTGTGCAAGGGCAGAAAAATGCATGGGAGTAGAATGGCAAGATTGATCCTGCTGTGAATTCTGGAGGAGCTACAGGGGTCACAGGGAGGCTTACCCGCCGATTGTTGCAAGAGTCTGAGCGGGAAAGCTGGAACTCTTCATTTTAGTCGGTAGGGACCAACTGGTTTAGGACACTGAGCTGAGCTCTGGCTAAAGAAGGGACGTTCCCGAACATCACCCCCAGGGTTCTTGGACTGGAAATGTCCTTGGCCAGTAAGAATGCCGGATAATAATAGTTTAGTTGCCAAGTAGATGCCCTTATCTAGTGTGACTTACATGGCTAACAATAGCGGATTTTTATCCATGTATATGGATATTTATTTAAGGACATATGATGTATCTTGCTTTAGTGGTACAACAGCAATTGGGTTTGAACCAGCAGCTGGTCCAATACCTTTATGTCACTCTGGTGAAGGAGATGAAATCAGATAGGACTTGGAAATATCAGATAGGGAAACAGATGTGAATTGAGAGGAGAGGCCCTGAGAAATTGAGTCATGATAATGTTGTGTTCAGGTGCACATTTTTTCTTTCACAAATAGTCTGGATTCTAGAAAGTATTCGAATTACCATAGACTTTTTTTCCCGTTTGCTGGAAGTACACTAGTAGAAAGATTACACACAAAGTATAAGCATAAGAATAAGAATAAAATATGCACTTGTTCCAGTTCTCCTTGCTACAAAATGTTATACTCTCTCCCTCTAGTGGGATACTAAGAGTATAACAGTACTTTCTTTGAGATGGGTAATAACTCAAACTCATAGAATAGACTTGCTACACGGGTAGTAATAATTAATGTTTTTCAATGGTAGATAAATAGAAAAAGAGAACTTAACTTGTAAATATTCCCTATGATTAAATACGTCTCCTTTTCATCCTTATGGTTTTTCAGTCAGAAAGGTCTTATGAGGTGACCGAATTTACAGGTTGTGCTAAAACATGCTCAGTAGTACATTTTATCTTTTGGTTTTCCACAGTAAGAAAGTGTTGCGTGTTGCAGTGTTAGCGAACCTTAAGTTCACCCACTATTACAGTAGACTACTTAGAAGAGTCATAATAAACCACTGAAAAAGAAAACCCATTTAGCAACTCGCGCGCCAGTCACTCAGTGTAACTTGACCTATAAATTTTGTTCAGTGTTTGTTTTATAGATTAACGTGTGACCACACAAAGGGCCCTCACATTTGTTTTTGATTCACTGCAGTGTGTTTTACTTCCTAGTGCGGCCTGTGACTGTTTATACGATTGCAGAATGTGCGACACAAAGCTGACATTGACAGAGATCGGCTCCTTTTCACCATTCCCCCAAACTTACCGGCTGTTTGATGTAAGACACAGAACATCTGTCAGAATTCATCTCCAAAAACACTTGAACATCAGACGCTACAAGACAGCCAAGTTTCCTTTACTAATCTAAGTGAGGATACTAGTGTAAGACTCAAAACATACAGAGCTGTTTTTATTGGCTGTGATCAAATGATTCCATGAAAATATCACTAAACTTGACAGTGAACACGCATCAATATTTGGAGTGACCACCCTTTGCCCTTAAATATGCATAAATTCTCTTAGGTACACCGTCGTGGAGTTTTATAATAAAATTGGTTGGTAGATTGTTCAAAGAATCTTGGAGGACTTCCTCAGAATCCTCAGTTCTTCTATAGATTTTGGCTGTCTCGCTTGCTTCTGTCTGTCCGGGTAATCCCAGACAGCATCGATGGTGTTGAGATCAGGGCTCTGTGGAGGCCATACCATCTGTTGCAGAACTTTTTTCTTCTTTCGGAAAAGGGATGTTTGAAAGTATAAAAATGACTTTTTTCTACTGACACACTTATGCAGAAGACAAAAACTAAACATCAGTACTGTACGTTCAGACTCCCTGTTAATACAATTGCCGCTGAGCATCCTGTCTCTTATGCACTCGGCAGGCTACACAACTCACATGAAAGATTCAGCGCTGACTGGAGGAGAGGCATGCCCCTTCAGATGGCACTGCTAGTCCACAGACACACAGAAAATCTCAGGACTGAGTTTAAGATAAGTTATACTAAAATGACTGTGATTTAGAGCCAGGTGAATGTCAGATGGCAATGTGAGTAAAATTCATACTATTAATATGAATTATCTCATACCATTTAAGGAGGAGGAATTCACTCACCATTACCATGTTCTTTTTATGGCACTTGACCCAAGATGGACACAAAGTGGTCAGTTTAAGATCAAAAGACCCATGCCACTAGATCGGACTGATTGACCAGGGCTCGCCAACTGACTCCACACGGCAGCGGCAAGTTCAATACAGGACTGACTGGAATGAACCGTCCTTTTTAAGCTGAGTTCAGGCGGTGTAAGCAGAGGTGGCAGTTCTTCGCCCGGGAGGAAGTGGCTAGAAACGGAATCTCTGCAAGCCAAAAAAGTTCCAAAGATCCAAAGTAATGTTTGGTATTTCCTTTGGAATGTTTCGAGCAGGACGTTTTAAAATCACGACTATTGATTTTGGTTCACAATAAGCAAAACAAGGCACCTCAAAGAAGAAACCATACACTTGGAGCACAGAGATTACGGCTGTCTCCTGGTGCAATGAAGCTAGAGATACAGGGCACCTCTCTGCGAAGCACTCCTTTGAAACTAGCGATTCTCCCCCCATTATCCTGCAGTCCTGCAGCCCCAGAGGCGCAGGGAAAAGATCCAGCTCTGACATCATTCGGCAGCCGGGCGTTTTCCTGTCCAGTTCGGAAATGGCTGTGATGGAAATCCCCCTGCTTAGTGGTGTGGATGCCACGTGAGCGAGCCGATTCACTAGGCCTGCTCTAGCTGGTAATGACCTTATTGCTCGCCCACTGTCAGACAGATGGTCGCTTTTCCTTTATCCCCCTCCCCGTTCTATGCTGTTTCTGGGACAGGGCGCCAGAACGCACTTCAGTGTAAACTCCCGACCCTGATGAGACGTAATGTAGCTTTGAGCCCTTTGTCAGCCCTTTTGAAAGTGGTCCGAAAGTGGTCCGAAAGTGTCCAAATTTATGGCATACGTTGCTGTGCATCAAGGACAAGTGCAAGGACGAGGAGCATTTACTTACTAAACTGCTTAGACTAATAGTAACACACACTCGGTGGCCAGTTTAATAGGTACACCACCCCGTTCACGAAAATGGATTGCTCCTATGAACGTGTCATGTGACCATGGATTGCTAAACAAAGAAGGCCGCCAGTCATCAAGGCATTCAGTTAGTGTTAGATCGAGCGATAGAATGGGCAAAACGGAGGACCTAAACGACTTTGAGTGTGGTGTCAGATCCTGAGTGCCAGATCGTGGGTGTGGGGAATGTTCTGGCACATGTTGGGTTCCTTGACACCAGATCGTGGGTGTGAGGAATGTTCTCCTGGCACATGTTGGGTTCCTTGATACCAGCTTAGCAACATTTCAACACAACAGCGTATCTGAACATTGCTGCTGACCAGGTGCATCACATCAGGGCTACAGTTCACCTGTCATCACATGGATACTTCCAGCAAGATAATGCACCAAGTCACAAAGCACGTATTGTCTCAGAACGGTTCCAGGAACATGACAGCGAGTTTAGTTTACTTGAGTAGCCTGTGCAGTCCTTAGACCTCAACCCGAAAGAGCAGCCTTGGAATAAGATGGAACGAGCTGACTGCAGCATGAATGTACCGCCATTGTGTCGGCATGGACCAATGTCCCTGTGGAATGTTTCTGACTCCTTGTAACATCCATGCCATGAAGAATTCAGGCGGTTCTGAAGGCAAAGGGGGTCTGACCTGTTTGGTTAAGTTTGGCCACTGAGTATATATTAGTGGAGATTCAAATGCTGTTCTAAGTTTAAGAAAGCTAAGTTACCCTAATGTCTATTTCAAATTTTTTTATCCCCGCAGAACACCACCACACATTAAAAGTCTGGAAATAATGAAACACAGTTCCAAACAGGATGCCCACCCTCGTGGTATTTTTAGGTGAACCACTTTTTTGGCTTCATGTCATAAATGCATGCAATTTCAGGCTGCATCTTCCTTTGAATAAACCTATACTCATGCATTCTGCCCCGGACAGCCAAAAGCACCAGTGGGCTACTTCTCCTCATTGTTTCATGGCAGAATTTGTTTTTGTTCTTCCTTCAAAAACACTGTAGCAAGGTAGCTGCCAAGTCCCAGCCCTGCTTCTGCTTCCCCTCGCTCATTTTTCATTTTTATTTAAATATAGGCCACTCTCCCTCTGCAGCTGCTCCCCGAGTTTTCCCACAGCCTCCACAAAAGCTTGAGGCCAGAAAAGGATTGGCCAGGATTGTTTTCCATCCAGTCACAAACTGTAAACTAAGGAATTAATGAGGAATAAGTGTCTTCCCTAGACTAAGGTAACAGATTTATTTATTTATTTTTGTCATTCGGAACGTTCCAGAAGTAACTAACAGTTTGTAATCATAGGAATGCAATTCAGTCCCCTCCCTTTCTTGTTTGGTAGTGATAAGATTATGGAGGTCTTACTAATACCTTCAGAATGTGTTGTTTACAAAGAGCCATCATAAAGGAACTACGGAAAGGTGACCTCAAGGGGTGGAGCTGCGACAGACAGTAGATTTAAGGGAAACGTATTCTCCCTGCATCTTCTCCATCAGCTCACGTCTCCTTACTTTGTGTCATAAATTTAGCATGCTCTGCTTGAAGGGCAATCGATAAACAAGATCAATGACGCCACCGTGTGCAGGGACTTGGCCTTCTGACCTCGGCAGTGCATGTGTATGTGCCTCTGTGTCTGTTCGAGTTTCACATGTAACTGAGCTGGCTCTAAGCTCTATCTCGTCTTTCCACTAGGTTGCACAGGACATGGCCTTAATATGAGGACACAGCCGCCTATAAACTAATGCTTCTCAAAACAAAACTGGTCCTAGAGAGAACCAGAAGAGCCTTTTAAGGAGGACGGGAAAAAACAAAAAAAAACTGTGAAATCATGTTAATTATATCTTGTGGAAGGATCTAGACTTAAAATAGCCAGTGAACAAGCGTTTAAATCCCTTTTAATAAGAAACTGAAACAGTCATTTGGAAGTAATTTCCTCCTCTCTGAAGGTTCCTCGTTTATCCACCACAGTTTAAATAGTTTGCTGTCCACTTCCAAATTCGCTTACCAATGGCTATGCAAATGTGACCAAAAAAAGTTTGGAGCTCCTGAGACATATGGACGTGGGGTCAACGCTGTCTGAAGTGCTAATTAACATTACATGGAGACTGCATTACGAAAGGGACGCTCAAAGTGGGCTTGTGGCTACCGCTAGCTCACAGAAGATGGTCCAACATCTCCAGCCTTTTATATCATCTGTCCCGTTTATGCAGGCTTTGTTTAGATGACGTAGTCCGACACAGACTTATCCGAGGCCGTTGTAATGCGCCAATTCAGAAGTTTGGTATTAAAGGTGAAGTCTTTTCACATGGTACTGTGCCGTGTCATTTACAAGTTACAAGATTTTTCTAGTCCTTTTAAAATGCTGTATAGATACTGCACCTGGGTTCCCAATATCTAACATCAAGCTAAGTTTATTTCTTAATATTTCTTAAAAATATAAACTGCAAAAAAATATTTTCAGTACATAATTTACTAGATTATAACACGAGCGGTTTGGTCTTTTTATATTATCAGCATTATAAATACAGTATGCACAATATACAGTAGTGCGTAATTTTTTTTAGAAGGACAAACATTTGTTTAATTGCATCAAAATGCAATTCACTGTTCGTAAAAGAAGTACTTCTATAATTCTATTTATGTCGTTTTTACTTGCTCAAAGCCTAGATGGCGCTAATACGCAATAGGTCTAGGGAGACTAGTGGCTCATACAGAATAAAACTGCAGCACACACAAAATGTTGGCTCACTCACAAGATAAGGTAGGCAGAGTTCACATGGAAAAAGAGTGAGGCACATCGAGACTGGACTAAAACGATTTCTGCAAGGAAAGCAAGAGAGTTTACATGGTTATTGCAATCCATGGTAAGTAAAAATTTTGGTTGTCATCTTCAAATAGAAGCACATTGTTTCTAGGTTAATATACCAAGTCACAGTTCACACAAGGTGTTCATGTATAAAACTATATGTAAAATAATTATATAATGATGAAATTATTGATTAACTTTAATATACTTTTATTTTTCTGTACATTCTTAGTTTTTTAAATTAGCTATGAAAACATTCGATAACATTTTAAACAAATAAACAAACCAAACTTTACTGTACAAAATGGCACCTCAGATATTACTGTAAAACCGTATCAAAAGTAGAATGGTAAAAGTGTGTGTGTGTGCACATATTTCCCTTCTTGTATGCTTTTCGATGACAATAGCTTTATCCTGTGCTGTGGTTATCGCAGTTCCTTTAATAGGGAGGAGACTGCCTCTAATCTTTCATGCTTCCCCGGTCTTGTTCCCGATGACCAGCATTCGCTGTAATTGCCGGTAATGCAAATTTTCAAGCTCTTCAGGCAGAGACAAAACACGACTGGAGCCCTGGTCTCCTTCATCTAGCACAGAGAGACACAATGACAGCACTTCTATAAAGAGACACACCTCCTTTGGCTAAATGCTGCTTCCTTTAGGACTGAGTCCCTCGCGGAACTGGGGAAAGAATAACAACCAGCTGAAAATAAAACATCTGTCACCCAGCAGGCAGTTTGTCACAGGCAACATCCAAGCTTCATTACACACTGTGTGCGGGTCCGGGGTACGTGCAAACAGTGGAGACCTCCAGTGTACACACGCTCTTTCAGTGATTTAAGGTTTTTGCCAGCTCTGGAACATCTTATATCCTTACCGATCCTTACAGCACACCCATAACGTGTACAGAAACATAGATGCACGCATGGAACTAAAATGTGCTGTGGTCTATGTCTTACCTTAACCTAGTTTAAAATTCCTTTGACATTGCCACCCATTTCATCTGAATGTCTGTATAATTGTTCCTTTCAAGAGGACACATCAGTCTCTATAAATTAATACGGCCTTACGGCCCAAGGCCAGGCTTCGGAACGCCAAACTTGACAGAATGCTGGAATGTTGTGGAATGGCGGGACAGAATGGGTGCAAACAGGTTCAGGCTGGCTGCCACTCATCTCTCCGTGCTCAGCCTGATTGGTCTAGCACACTGAATCTCACTTCCTAGCCGTCCTTCTCAGTTTTACCTCAACATTCTGGCCAGGGTCCAGCCACGTATTTCACACAGCAGATAAGTTATTTTCCGGCCCATTCCAGCTAACAGTGTCAATCTGCTGCCAAGTAGATAAGACTGTAAACCCTTTTGTTCTGGTGAGGATTTTAAAAAAGCGACTTTTAAAAATGGTTCCAATGCAAATACATTTTTTCAAACTATGACTGTTGTATAGTACTGTAGAAACAATGCTCATCTTGTATATGTCTATGGTGTATATTTATTTTGAACATGGCAAGCTATAAGCTTTTGAGGCTCCGTAAACAAATTCATAATGAGAATGTTAGAGATCTCATAATTGCAAAAAATTCTGTCTTGTTTATATGTGCCAAATCCTTGTGATTTGTATACGGGCCCTAATTTTTCCAAAGTGTATTATTTGCCATACGAAAAGCCAAATGATGTGCTGTAATTCCCTTTGCCGAACTGCGTAGACATCCAGAAAAAAAACACTCCCTCGGCATGCCTGGTATTCCAAAACCAGTGAGGTGAAATAAAACGTTGATGTTTCTGCTTCGTTACACGTGTAACGGCGCAGCTGATCTTAGGCGTGCGTGGCGTGCTTTTACTGTGCGCACGCCTGTAATCCCCTGTCTGCTATGTAAGCACTGTCGTGTGCTCTCCCTGTGATCCGGCACGACCGAGCCGGGGGGGAAATCCCTTACACTAAGGGCCCGAGAGCGATGGAGCCTAAATATCTACGACAGAGCGCATCCTTATTGCTCTGGAGCTGGTGGGGATGCGGGGGGGGGCATTGCAGAGCTGCCAAACTCTTTGTGGATCTTCTGTATTTCTAAGATGCTGGTGTGACCTGCCATTCCGATGATGTGTAACTGGGATTAATGATAACACGTTGACGAGGATGAAGCATGGCGGCACTGCAGTCTTGACAAAACGTATGGAACCATGAACTCCAAAATCGTGGCATGTCAATGTTAGACCGTGATTGTAATGTCTCGTTAAGTTAAAGGAAGAAAAAACCCACAAAAAACGTCCCAAACTTTAAATAATTCAGATGATTCAATAGACCCATTGCGCCCAATCAAAACGACAACATGAAGCAAAAATCACTTTAGAATGTAATGGAAAAAATATTAATCTGAACGAAAAATGTAATCAATATCCAAAATATTTATTGTTAATTTCCCTGAAACAAGCAAGCAGCAAGTAATCAATTTCTGGCAATTTAACTACTTAGAATCGATCATGAAACTTTAATAATAATAAAAAGTTCCTGAGATTATTTATAAGGAAACATAGAAAGTCATTGATGTGGTCCAACGTTCGCTAATGTCCCAGAGAGCTGTGCCGAGCGAGCAATGTTGTAGCCATGTTGCATTGGCCATTCACTGTAGCTCAGAGATGCATCATGGAGTAAGTGCAGCCTCAACCTGGAATGGAATTTCATAACACGTCAATATTTTCCATATGAGAATGCATTAGGGCTTCAAAACTTGTCTGATAGCTGACACCAGCATTTCCCCGGGTACAAGACGCTCTAAATTAAAGTTCATGCCTAAACAGTATTTAGTGCAGTACCAAGCCAATTTCAGAACAACATTTTTTTTAACTTCTGTGCTTCCTGGCCCAATCACTGCTTCCTTCATCCCTCTCAAGCTCTTTTCAGGATCCTTCCTGACATATCCGGATACAGAGGGGTGCAGTGTTGGGCTACGCCCCCCCCCCCCCCAGATTTCTGCCGCGCCCCCCCAGTTCCTTCTGACTTCAGCCAAAGATGTTACATGTTTATATTATATACCATCATGATACCCCCCCAGAAATTTCCACTGCACCCCCGGTCAAAGCAGCATCCGGCCCTGTGTTGGGACAGGAGAACTTTGTATGGGGATTTTCATACCAGCAACTGTTCGTGCAGGGACAGATTCTTTGTTGATCCAGAACACAACTTGTGATTGTACAACTGTCATGATCAATGGGATGTACGTTTGAATGAGATAGTTGCCTAGTTTTCTTTCCAGGAAGAAATAGATGACTTGCACTGAGTACACACCTGAAATGAAGACAGAATGGAAAATGAAGATGATGATGATATTGACGAACGTTAAAAACGACGAAGATGCTACGTGTTTACAGATGCTTACACTGAAAGCCAAATAAAAGTGGCAAATAAGATTCTATCAATCTAGTGAAGCAATATAAGTTTGGATGTTTTGTTTTCTGTGTAGGAATCTAAATACAAAAGCTTATTGAGTCAGGATTAATCTAAAGAACGGTAAAGGTGTAGACACAATAATACTCACAGCAGTTGATAGAAAATATGTCAATTCAAATTAAAAACACAATTTATTTGGATGCTTTAAATTCAGCCTGTGGTATACACAGCATGTCAGTAGTTTCTGAGGTGGCTCGTTACCATTTCAGTACACTGATCGGATTCACAGACAATACAACATACCAGAAAGCAATGTTGAACAATCGCACTACTCATATTGACACTTAAATGTCTACCACAATGTAATATTATTCAAACTCAAAAGATTTCAGCCCTTTCAGACGATAAAAAATATTCCCTCGTTAGTTACTTGTTTACTATTAAAGACTGGCTGTAAAATGTTTGTCCCTCCACCGAAAGGCTTTGGCGCGGATAGCTGGTGGCTCGCGGCTCTATGCAACCAAATGCGCAGAAGTAGCCAGTGCAGCCTTCCGGAACTTCAGCACTTGTTAAATGATTATACAACGAGAGACAGAGCGCAGGGAGGACATGGAGGGAAAGAGACAGGCAGAGATGAAATCACGATAGAGAGATGGAACACCATCCAGGGAATGACCAGAGAGGAGAGAAAGAGAGAGAGAGAGAGAGAGAGAGGGAGAGAGACAGAGAAAAAGAGAGAGAGAGAGAGAGAGAGAGAGAGAGAGAGAGAGAGAGAGAGAGAGAGAGAGAGAGAGAGAGAGAG
>JAOVYW010005506.1:0-11712 GCA_025775045.1 Hiodon tergisus
GTCAGGCTTTGAGCCAATAAGCATGGGATGGAATCTCTCTGAAAAGGGTTCTGTGCATGATTTTAAAATCATCATGACGATCGGGGCTGGCCGGCTGTGATATTTTTAAAGCTGTTGACACATAATGCAACTCATAATGCAATTAAAAACTTTTTTTAACAGTCTGAATTTAGACTTAAGTCTAAATAAGAACAGAATAATGAGTTTTCTTCAGAAAAGTAAAAAGTCGAGGCACGTTGTAGAGCAGAAGGTTTTGTTTTGATGTTTCCAATGCCCAGTTCTGTGTTAGGGAGGGTTCCAATGCCCAGTTCTGTGTTAGGGAGGGTTCCAATGCCCAGTTCTGTCATTGGGATGGTGGAGCCCTGCGTCAATTCAGTTTGTATTCTGTTACTGACAGCCGTCTGTCAAACAGGCGTCCCGAGCACAGATCCTAGACAAAGCCACAGAGTACATCCAGCATATGAGACGAAAAAACCACACGCACCAACAGGACATCGACGACCTGAAGAGGCAGAACGCCCTGCTGGAACAGCAAGGTGAGTCTCAGGTGCACAAGAAGCTTCGGACAGGGGACTGGGGTTAGGTGAAGAAGCGGTGTTATGTCCCGCGAGTAACTTCAGTTCCACCTAGCAGGGTTTTCATGGCCACACGGTCTCCAAGTTCTTAAGTTTCTTTCATTGAATTTTTGGATTAGAAATGATCTATGGATGATTTCAGATTCAGTGACCTGGATGTTAACTGCGGCTGGTCAGGAGAAGGATTAACAGCCCCTTGGTCTGTGACTCAAGGCCAGAACTCGTAATCTGCAGGATTTTAAAAGGGCTTTGTGTTGGTGGTGAAGCCCTTGCTTTGGGTTATTGCTTTGCTGTAGTGGGACTGACATTGGAAACGAGCCGTTTTTACTGACCGGCTGACCGTTTTTACTGACCGCTGACCCTCTGCTGCTTCATGTGTCTTCCCACCCCCTCGGTGGGCATCCGCAGTCCGGGCTCTGGAGAAGACCAAGGGGAACACCCAGCTGCAGGCCAGCTACTCATCAGACAGCAGCCTTTACACCAACCCCAAGGGGAGTGCAGTGTCAGCCTTCGATGGTGGTTCAGACTCCAGCTCAGAGTCGGAGCCCGAGGAGCCGCCCAACAGGAAGAAGCTGCGCGTGGAGCCCAGCTAGTGCCCCCCCCCCCCATAGACTCCCCCGTTACCATCGTCCTCTCCAGCACCGCCCCGCCCAAGGGGTGGGACGGAAGCCCTTGAGGAACACTTCCAAAGTTTTTTTTTTGTTTTTGTTTTCCTGTCCCATCCCAGAATTCTTTTCACTTTACCCACGACCCAAAACATAGTGAGGCAGCTTCGCAGTGGTTGAGGACAAGACCCCTTTTTTAACCCCATGGTGATCAAACGTCATCACATCTGGATGGCTGTGAGCAAAAAACTGAAGTACGTTTTTTTTTTTCCCCACTCTGGATAACCCTGTTCAAATTGTTTTAAAATCAGAAACCATAGGAAAATTGTTCCTTAGGAACCATTCATTGTTTTAATATTTGTACTTTTCCACTAAAGAATGTGATGTGAAAAAGGTCATGCCCACTAGATGGCGGAAGAGTTCGTTTGAATTGTTTAAAAAAGCCCTATATTGAAAGTGTATCTTGTCCTTTAGCTTGAGGTAGTAAATGAAGGTAGATGGCTGAATAAATTGGGCTTCTCAGTTTAAGAAACAGAATAAGTGCTCTTTTTTTATCAGGTTCACCGAGATTTAATTTGCGTTATCCTGATGGACTGTGGGAACATTATGAAATACTACACGGAGTTTCCCCAAGATAAAAATATAGATATTGAATGTTATATTAATGCAGTTAAAGGTAGTGACCTTTATTTTTATTAAGAGAAAAAAAATGTCCATATCAGTGTGTTGTGCATTACACTGTAAACTTCTAAATGTTGCTGGTTTTATTCCACCAGACTCCCCAGGAAGCGTTGTCTGTCTGAGGGGACTGTATCCATGTATAATTACAATGTTTTTTTTCTCATTAGGACACAGTTAGTGGGTATGAAATAGATCTTTGTTCGTTTGATTCCATTCCGTGGAAATTTCAAGTATGTTGTACATACTGCCAACAAATTGTCTTACAAGTTGAGGCTTATCTTTACTATGAGACTATAAATAAAACTATTTTATCCTGCAGCGTTGCCGTTGTTGGTTCCTCCTCATCCTCGGTTTGTTCGTACGTCACGACCGTCCGTTTATGGGAGAGCTGCCAAAAAATGTTAACTTCAGAGGCGGCTCGTTTGGCGGACCTGTTCCTACGCTCACTGAGCCGGGCCGCTATGCCACCTGGGCTTGTCTGGTAAGTCTGTACCTCGCCCAGGTCCGTGCTGCGCCGACACAGATGGTTGTACCCGCCTGAGTTTTGCCAGTCCGTGAAATGGAGTTTGGTTCGTTTGGGAACCCGGTGCTTAGTGGACAGTAAGTGACAACCATTAAGTCTTTTCTAACCTATACAATCCAGATATATGATCAAATATGTATACGCACATACATCTTCACTCCTTTATCAACATCAATCTGCCTGTTGTATCCGATTTGACAAATGTTTTTGTATTTCGGTTATTTTTGGGGTAATGCTAACATTACAAAAATAAACATGACAAAGGGGTGTTAAATTTTCAAGTTTTATTAGCAACTAAAAACAAACATCCGGCCTATGTGGCGGACCCTCGGGCTTGCGGTGTATCCCTGATCGCGGCCAGTCACTCTGCCACTAGAGGGTGGCATCGTCTGGCAAAGTTTGAGGCGATTGGCAGAATGGGCTAAGACTGGTTTAGGGTGTTGGCAGTTGCCTCTGTTTGTGCTGGGACTGGAAACTGGTGAAAGTGCTCAATTGCTTGGGTCACTTTCTCAGGACAGATGTTGTAGACGGGGTGAGTCGGTGCCTAGCAGACAGAAGGAAGAATTTGTGTTTATAAAGCAGGGCCATTCGAACACTGGAGGATACTGCAGGAGGCACACAAGATAATGCACTAGTACATTTTATCATAAGGATGTGCTCTGCAAATGTATTGTGACGCGCACTGGAAACGATGCACTCGGTGAAACCTGGCCACTACAAAACATTTATTCCTTAAAGCAATGGACGGTATTACCATTTACAACCACTAGAGGACAGTGATGCATAAAGCGATATTCGTTTTTGGAGACTTAAGGTACTAAAACTTTATATAGTGTGTGTATATATGACCTTGTGTAATATTTTAATACAAATCTGAAATAACTATAATAAAGGTTTAATCACTAATTTCTGTCCATTACTAGCAAATGCTCTGGCTTTAAGTCTTAACATATACAGGAGGCATTACATAAAAATACATTCCTTTTACATTTAGCCTCCTTTATTGCTAAATTGTTGGTCACACCTCCCAAATTGCTACGGACAGCCACTATTGGTCACTCACCAGCCGGTTGTCATCTTTGCCTAGGATCAGCTCCCGCTGAAAGTCCCGCCCCCCAAAGTGCTGTGCTACGGACAGCCCACTCAGACAGTAGCAGGTGTGGTAGAAGTCTCGCGACCTGATTGGATGAGAAGCCAAGAACAAGTGGGTGGCTTACACTTGCCGTTGGTACACGGGGAGACCTAACGGCTGCGCGACTGGGACTCACTTCCCTGGCTTGTCCAGCAGTCCCCCCGTGGGGTTCTGACAGCACAGCAAGATGTACTCCTGCAGGGCCTGCTGGTGGAACATCCAGCCCTGCGTACTCAGCGCGCCATCCCCTGCAACAACGCACAGCTCTTTACCACTGGCTCTACCCTATCCTGGCCACTCGTAACGTTAGCCATTCTATCCTTCCATTTCATTTCAGTCGTCAGAAACCCATCAGCACATACCAGGACAAAATTTATTCCCGTAAAGTGCAGTAAAGGGTATGTTATAGCCATTCTCATTGGTCCGTAGGTCTGATGTTTTAACCAATAGGATGGCTCCTGGTAAGGTAGGCGGGTTTTACCTTCACTGCAGAGCGCTCTGTGCAGCAGGGGCAGCAGTCCAGCCTGCCAGAAGGAGTAGCAGCCGTCCACCAGCTTGTTACAGCGGCCCTGGAAGCCGCCCTCAAAGCGCATCTGCCTGCCCGTCACCCAGCGCTGCAGGAGAAGGCGGTGCGCCGGGGTTAGTCCGGTTACCCATACCGTGTTACCCGCACCGGAGCCAGTCCGGTTACCCGCACCGGACCCGGAGAGAGGCCGCACCCACCAGCAGGCACCTCAGGTCCAACATGTGCTCCTTCCCCAGGATTACCATAGCCGCCGTGCCGCAGAAGGTGTAGCCCCCATGAGCCTCCAGCCCGGGCACACCGCCCAGACCTCCCTCCCAGTTCTGACAGCTGTGAACAGAAGACTACGTCAGAGAAGTTTCACAGCTGTGAACAGAAGACTACGTCAGAGAAGTTCTGACAGCTGTGCTGGAGGTCCCGTTTTCCTACCACCGTTCCCCCGTACCTGACGATCCAGCCGGGAGTCCCTTCAAACAGCGTAGGAGTGATGATGTTTGTCAGAGAAGCCACTGAGGCAGCACAGTACGCACTCCTGCAGGACAAACGGAAAAGCCTGTTCAGTAGGGCAGTGCCTGTACCAGTGCCTGGCAGACGGGGGGCGTGGCGCTGTCACTCACCTGACATCCACTTCCCCGCCCACATGCATCACAAAGGAGCCGTCCGGCTGTTTGACGGAGTACAGGAAATCGAGGAGCTTCTGTCTGTGTGGTGGGTGGGGAGATGGAAAGAGAGAGTTTAGTGTGAGGTGGGTCTAAGGACCTCACCTGGCACCCAGCAGTTATTCAGTGCACCTCATACCAGAGAAACAAACTGTTAGTTACGGATCAGTCTAAAGGGAGGTTGTGTCCCTGCTCTTCCCCAGGAACCAAATGTGGGGTAGATTTCACCAAGGTTTACCCTAGGACCACAAAGCGATGACTTAAGCGTCGGTGACTCGGTGGTACAGAGGTGTCGGGCTGGGCCTGTGCCCGGACCTGTGGATGACGTTGTAGGCCTGCTCTGTGCCAATGATACAGAGGGCGTTGACGGCGGCGTAGGTGGGCGCTAAGTGGGCCTGCTGGCCTGGGCCTCCCGCAAACCCTCCCGTTGGGCACTGACACCGGGCAAGGAACCTGCAGACGCTGGATCACAGTGACAAGGAGGTGAGGGGGGGGGGGGGGGGTCAAAATCATCCTAGGTTTGGGCAAACACGGCCGGCCAAACAACACAGCTTCCGCCAATCAGGGCTGGCCTCTGAAACGGGGCGATACCCTCTGACCAATGGGCTCAGGGCACACTCACTCCGAGCAAATGGACGCAGGAACAGGCTCGTCCAGCAGCTCCAGGCTGTGCAGGATCCAGTAGCAGAGCCAGGGCCGACTGGCGTCCAGACACTGCAGGGGAGAAAAGACCCCTCAACTCAGCACGAGCCTGACCCAGGGTCCACAGGAGCGCCAGCTCCCGCCCAATCGTGGAGAAAAACAAAGACATTCTACCCACAGGTGGTTACTCCTGTGGGACGTTGCAGTTCCTTCTGAAACCTTGTGAGAGTGAAGCACTGGCGGTGCATACCTCATACGCGTCGGACAGATGTCGTAATCCTCTCTTCAGATAGACGTAGTGCTGCTCCCTCAGTAAAGTGGGCCTGAGAGAGAGAGGGGGGGGGAGAGGATGGATTCCTGACTGTGCTTTACTACAGCACTCCTCTTGAGGAGCGTTAACGTTCACGCGAGCCCGAGCGGTTGAGACGGGACCAGGGGTGAAATTCGCCTGTAACTGTACAGACCAGAATGGCCCTTCTGCTGACAAGTCTTGGACTACTATATAGAGAAGATTTTTACATAATTGTTTGTCCTGGACTACGTCTATAGAGAATGTACCTTAATCACTGTAATACATTTCATCATTTGATTTTTTCAGAAAACAATTAATATTGATGCTTTTTTTTTTACTTCCTATTGTGGATAACAGGAACCAATAAAACAATGCGAGATACGGTCAAGCATGACTCATACTCCACTACCAGTAATGTCAACCGAACCCCATTGCCCTTGGTACACCAAGACGTTGCCAAGGCAACCCCTGAATCCTCCGGGCTGTGACTGACTACGCCTGGGGAGGAAAAACAGCGAGCTGATAATCCAGGAAGTGTCTCGGGGTTGAAGGGAGTCGTTAGGTGGCAAAAGTGACGATGTCATCTTGTGACGGACACGTGGCCGCTCGCCCATAACAACCCCGAGACAACTCTGCAAAACTACCATACACCACCTGTCCTCCGATGGAGCATGGGACTGGTTTCCATGGACACCTGCGGCATACCGTTAGCGTCACCTTTTGGGTTGGGTTAACTCCACACAGCAGCTCGTGGTTGCTGCCCTACCCCAAAAATGTGACAATTTAGGTGCCTGGAAGTCCCACCTTTACACAACAGATGCTTTTCACTCCAACCAACTCACGTGGTCATTAAGACATTAATCCCTTTAGTGCAAACAACACAAAATCAAGCATATGTGCCGATCCAGCGACTTACAAAAGCAGGTTCATAAACGAGAGGATAGCCAAATGCATAAACGGTCTGTTTATGGTCCACTCCGGAATGCGTTTGACGGTTTCTGGTCTCTGAACCATTAACTGAGCGCGACCTTGCCCGAAATGCGAGGTTTCCGGATATCCTGATTAACAGCAGGCTTCCGTAACGGTCAAGCAGGACAAACTAACTTACTGTTGTGCCGTGTGATTGTGCCGGTAAGCAGCGAACACTTCTTGAATACAGCTTTCCACTTTTTTCTAGGAAATATAAGACAGAATGACGGATTTGTTAAAAAACCACAAACGCTTGGCAACACATTATGTCTGAACACCTCTGAATATTTACTCAAAATGAAAATGAAAATAACGGTTTAACGCAGCTCCCTAAACAAGAAATCCAACCGAACATGGGTTATTGTTCACCGTTCCTTACAGCGATAGATCACGGTGCACAACGGCATTATATTATACGAAATTTAATTAAAAAATAAAAATGGGGTGTGCTAGTACGTATCAATAACTCTTGTCTTAAATCTATCATTTTAAATTGTAATGATCGTAATTAGCTTAAATATGAATAATAAGTAACCATAAATAAACTATGATCGTACTAGCTTTGAGCGAAAGAACCTCGAGAAGTACCAAGCGTTTTTAAAACTTCAACGATATATTCTACGTAGTGCAATGGGAATCTAAAAATGGGAGAGAGAAAAATATATATATATATAGGGTATATATATATAGGGTATATATATATATATATATATATATAATTTTTTGCAGAATTATTTTTACGATCCGTCGCACCCAACCGAGTTAAACTGCGCGATTAGTGGTAGACTAAACGCAGTCTAATACGCGCCGAGTAGCGTGGTAGAGGATGAAGATAGCGGCAAATAACTTCTACGAGATGGATTGTGATTTAAGTGACAGGCGAGCATGCATGAATCGCCTGCTTTCGACGAATAATCGCTCTGGGTTTGATGTTACGTTAAACTGCTTAAAGCTTCCTGACAACTATTGATATCCGTGATTTAAACTAATGACGACTCGAGTCCCAATCTCCTTACTTGCTAAAGGTCCCCATTTCACTCTCCAAGTAAGTCGTCGATTTTGCTAGCCGTGTCTGGTTCTCTAAACTCTATGGAAAATATTACCTTAAATTACACTGCAATGGCATTTTACTTACATTACAATCTCTCTATTGAATAGCCGCAAGAACCGCACGTACGCAGCTAGGTCCGCTGACTACATAATTAAGACGCAGCTAAACAAATTTGAAATAAATAGTACGCATTGACATATGTAACAAAAAAACAGTTTAACAAACAATGTTAAACTAAACAGCTAACTTGCATGTGAAACACAGTCGCTCGCAACTATATAGAAAACTAGTTAAGCTAGCTGGCTAGCTAGCTACCTGTTCGACAGATGTCACCGTCTCCACGTTGTCGTCCTTGAATAATTCAGATTTGTGATTTTCATTGAAACACCGTAAAGGGCTGAATGCCTCCTCCATAATAATATAAAACGTATTAAACGCGCACTTAAGGCAAGATTGGTACACTCTCAAAGCTTTCTGGTATTTCTGTCCGAGACCCAGAAATATGGGCGGCGACTGTTGGAAGTATCAAACTACGGCAAACCAGAGGGGACCTCAGCTAAATTGCAAAAGACATTTCTAAATGTTAACGCAAATCAAATTATTGAATATATTAATATTTCTGTGATCAAAATTTGTATATAGTTTAAAGCAATAATACATATTTAATAACCACCCAACCCTCTACCTCATGGGATCTTTAAACCCGAATAGCGGGCTCGCTACAGGTCTCAGTTTCCCCATCCCTGGCCCTGTGGGTCTGTGAAGTGAACAGCTCCATATAAACTCAGATTATCGGGTACGCCTATCTAGTTCTGGGTCGTACCTCCCTTTGCCTTCAGAAAAGCCTGAATTCTACAAGGTGTCCCAATTTCCCACTGGAATGTTGGTCCGTGGGACTGCACAGGACACAGGTCAATTTAAAGTGATGTCCTGTTCCTGGAAACATTCTTAGACAATAAATGCAGTGTGAGGGGAGGGCAAACTGTAGCCATAAAAGGATGCACCTGGTCAGCAACAGTGTTCGGGTATGCTGCGGCGTCCACGTTTGGCCTATGAATGTGAAACACAAGAAAATGAAACCGGCAGCACAGCTGAACCATGCGGCTATTTGCCTGTTTGGGTGCCAGCTTGTGCCATTCTGCCATCATCTCTCATCCACGAGCCTGGTCTCATGCCTGTTTCTTGTGTTTTCATATTCAAAGGCCAAACGTGTTTGTTTGTTGCACAGTTCTCGGTAAAAACTACACGCATTTGTGCGTGAAAATCCCAGGATGGCGGCCGTTTCTGCGACACTGGAACTGGCGTCCCTCACATTCAATTTTTATTGATCATACCACAATAATTACATTTTATTTATAAATTTACTTAATTTATATGCAATCTGTTTCGACACACTGGATTCGCGACTGGGAATCGAACCTGATTCGTTTTAACGCCATAAAGGACTTCCGGATAGATATGTAGTCCTATTTTAGTAGAACCAATCGCACTCTAGTCTTCTATTCCACCGCGTAACGTCATTGTCAGTAGCGAACTACATCCACGATGAGCACCGCTACAAGTACGCCCAAGGACCCTCAGATAAATATGTGAACGACGTCCGTTCTTGAAAAAATTAGTAGACGGCGTCCACCCTGGAGTCTAACACTGCACGTTTGGAATACTAAATGAAAATAAGATATTATATATAGTATGCTCCACACTGATGTTCCCTGAACTAATATAAAATAATAGTGTACTTTTAAAATTATATCAAACTAATAGAGTTTCAAACTTGTTACTCTTAGCTCGGAGGAAAACCATGAAAGTGTTTTTTTTGGCGGCGATGCATTAGCTTATGTGGACGGAGAACTAAAATTACGTTTACCAGGTAATATTTTCTCCACTCTCAATATCCCCACCCATTTTATGCACTGGCAGTCAGTACTGTCGAAAGGACAGCGGCATCAGCGCGCAGCTGTGCCTCCGCGCCCTAACGGAAACAGCGTGCGTTTGTATCCACCCTTCTGCCTTTTGTAAGCTGCAGAAAACCGGCGCGGTCTATGACGGCCAACTAGCAGAAGACACATAAACAATCGGGGTGCAGAAATAACGACACACAGCGGGGCACCCTCAAATTGCATTTCGGCAGATATGGGAGATATTTGGAAAGAGATTGCTGATTCGTTGCAGAGTTAATCTCGTCTTCAGTATCACATCATGGCCAAGCAGTACGACGTACTGTTCAGACTGCTGCTTCTAGGAGATTCTGGGGTTGGGAAAACCTGTTTGTTGTGCAGATTCACGGACAATGAATTTCATTCTTCACACATTTCCACAATCGGTAAGACGGCGCCTTTTTTCACATTTAGCTAATTAATCGCTAGATAATATTCCAGCGGGTACTTAGCTATTTTATTTTGATCTCAGTAACATCATTCGCGGCGCTATGACTGCGGCTGTAATATAGTATACCAAAAGGGTTTTATACGAGGCGCGTCTTGTTTTGTTTTCAGTTGGCTTTTTAAACGCTTACTTTATCTTAACGTTTGTTGTCTTGTGTGGGCTATTCTTCACCTATGTTTACGAAATATACGTTACTAGAACAAAGGACACGAAAATAGTCGGATTTGGTATATTTGTGTGTCAGTCGGCGACTGTTAAATCACAAAGAGCACTTCGGCGCTGCACTCATTTCCTGTGCGGTGCCAAGTCGTCTTAGTGACGAAAGGATTAAGGATCAGGTCCCTCTTCCGAAACTTAGTAAGGTATATTATGCAAATTTGGCATTCGGGAATAGGGTTCGGTGAAAAAATTATTATAAATATATTGCATATGCTTTTTTTTTTTAAATAATAGAATATAAGGATTATTTGTATTAAATTTTGAACCCAAATTTGAGTTTCCATAAGAAGAGGTGACTTGGAACTATACGAGCGTCGTCGACTGGAAACTGATGCGTCTTAAATTCTACAGGGCTTACATTGAATGCGCACCTCGTTAGCCAAGGTTGGCGTGTAAGAGACGTTGCTTGAGTGAACGATAATGAAAAATAAGGTAGGGAGTTTCCGGGAACCGTCATTGATAATTACTTCAGGATCTGAACCCTAGTGTAGGACACTAGGTCTGCTCCAATCCACGTGCTTTCCTTACAAGTGCAATCATCACATTGGGGTAGACTGACCATACTAACTGCATGTTTACGATTTTGATTGGGAGAAAAATTTACTATTTTTATCTTCAAAAGCCCCCTAGGGACACATAGGCCCCACATAGTGTTTGCCATGGCATTGAACTGAATTGAATTGAATGTCAGTCTCTCAGCACTGGACTGTATGTCCACATGTGGCTGTAGTGTTGAAGATGTTGTATAACAAAGACCGCTGTGCGCAATAAAAACACAACTTGGTCAGAGATTGACCTTTGGTCAGAGAGAAGGTAACTGTTATGAAAATGATGTTCAAATATAAAATCTCTTCCTTGGAGCCCAGTTCCTTTCCTTTGGTTTTAAATTCAGAAGTGCTCACCTTTACTCACCATTCCCCATAATCAGGTGAATTTCACAGGCTCCCTGTGTCCCGGGAAAAGGGGGGATTTGGCTTCACGACAGTGGGTGGTGAGGAAGACGATACCCTGACGCAGGGTCCGATGACTGAGAGGAGCATTGTTTCTGTGAAGATGATAAAAAGGCTCTATGGGTAATTGGACATATGTTTAAAGGCAGAATGCTCAGGTGGTGTGGAGAAGAAAGGGGAGAAATTGGACACGTTACAGTCTTCCCGGTGTTTGGCACAGAGAGGTGGGGTTATTAGACACATTACAGTCTGCCTGGTGTTGGGCACAGAGAGGTGGGGTTATTAGACACATTACAGTCTGCCTGGTGTTGGGCACAGAGAGGTGGGGTTATTAGACACATTACAGTCTGCCTGGTGTTGGGCACAGAGAGGTGGGATTATTAGACACATTACAGTCTGCCTGGTGTTGGGTACAGAGAGGTGGGGTTTTTAGACACATTACAGTCTGCCTGGTGTTGGGTACAGAGAGGTGGGGTTTTTAGACACATTACAGTCTGCCTGGTGTT
>JAOVYW010005507.1:0-12208 GCA_025775045.1 Hiodon tergisus
ATAATGAAGGACAAAAACTATGATCTGCTTTTAAATACCTTAATTATCTTGGGTAAATTCTTCATCCACAAATGTAATTGTATTAAAACACTGTATTAAATTGTACATTGTATTAAAGCCTTTATTTACTGTCTTCAAGAAATAATTTGCATTATACTACAAATCCCTGCTGTTTATGAAGAAGAAAACAGCAAAAAAAACTTAAAATTATCTGAAGCCCCTTAACCACTGTTTTGTCTCTTGGTTTTTTTAAAATTGTATTTTTAAAATCTTTTTCATTAATTTAATTTTTTGTTGTTCTTAAAATGGTTATCTCTTACCCTGTAAGCACCGATCTTGTTGTGATACTTATGTGTGGCAGATATTGTTGTACATTTTGCTTTTCAATAAAAAAAAATAAAAATAAAAAAAAAGTTTCGTCAGCCGCCTTCTACTCGTTGCATTACTGGACACGGTCGCCAGCGGTTACTGTTGTAACGGGGATGGGAAGCAGCGCTTTCCCCCCCAATGGCGTTTAGCCATCCCTGAGGGGGCTGCTGGGAAGCCCGGCTCCCGAACTGAAAATCATTTAAATAGTGTGTTCGATGTTTTGTGGTTTTATAATGTTTAGGTGTGAAAGTTCAGTTGAGGTGATTGTATAGTTTAATGTCTGTTTGGTTAAGATTTAGTTCCCTCACCGTGGGCGGGTTTGTTGTTTGTTTGCGCGTGTGAGGGCTTTCTTTTCTGTCGTATTGTCAGTTCTTTCCACTGCCATTTGTGCCTTTTGTTAAGGCGGTCGTAAGCGCATGTGTGAAATAAAGAGCAATTCTTCCTGTGAAGCGGTGTCAGATTCATTGCTTGAACCCAGCAGAGTAGTAGCGCTCTGAAAAATGTTATACTATAAACAAGCTTTTGGTAAGTATGGATTCCTTTTTTTCCCTGATCCATTTTTCTCAATATCTCTTTCAGTGGATATTATTCGTGACGAAAGTTCTTACCGTTTGTTTGTATTCGTTGATGATACCAAAAAGTTTAAGAAAAACTTTTTTGGTGGCTATCTGTCAAACAAATAGCTAGCAGTTTGGAAAGCTAGCACACCCATTCTGGACATCAGAGAGTCAGTTCATCTAATCAGTTCCGATGATATTTACCAGCTAGTATCCAAATATTTGGTAGTTAGAAATAGAACCAGTAACAGTATTATTTCAAAATATGAATGTATAATTCATAGATCGTGGGGATTTGTGAGGGACGGGTGTAAGTCGTGAGTAGCTGTGCTAGATGTCCAAATTGTTTCCTCGCTTCGGTGCAAGTTTTTGTGGATTATTATGAACCGTGTTCGGGGGTAATTAACGCTGTCAGTGTAGTGATACGTACTATTGCTCCCATAACCATGGATGATGAAATTTGCTCGTTTCAACTATGAAAACGCAACTAGAATTTTGTTGTATTTCTCCGATTTTGTTGCCAAATACAAATGTAAAACATGATCGTATTGTTGTCACCTGTGACAGTGATGCGTCTTTTTTTAAGTAGTTAATAAAGACACGCATTACCAAAGTCTTGCTCCTGCCGGAAAAGCCTCTCGTTTGTACCCAGTCTATCACAGATCCGTATTGGTATTCTTGTTAATGTAAATACATAAAACAAATACTTGGATTATCTTAAACGTTTTTTTTAAAACAGTACAAGGCAATCAGTTATGCATCCTGGCATCCAAACGAGATGTTCGTGTTTGTATAACACAAGCATACGTATTCCAATAAATGGATTGAAAAACATTCAGTCCGTTGTGAATAGGTTGTAGGTCAAGTGGATTAAATAAAAACTTTGTTCAGATATTGCCGTTTTTCCCCCTTTGTTGGCAACATACAGGGGGCTACTATCAGATGTGGTATATGAAAAACCGTTTCAAGCCCTACCTATCCTTGTTTACAAACAGCAGTCCATCATTTCCACAAAAAACTCAATTTGAAAATTACAAATTTTATATTAGAATTAGCCCAGTTGGAACAGGATCAATAATAAATAGAAAGCGGAAGGGATTGATAAAATGTACGTAATTATTATTGTTGTTGGGATTTATAAGGATTTTTATGACGTAATATAATAAAAAAATTAATAATTTTTAAAAATTGTTTTTATAATATTGTGAATTATAACAAAATGTTCCTATTGGTAAAAATACTAGTGAACAAAACCTGCATTACCATTTATAAAAGAGGAGGCAGACACCCCTCTCTCACCTCCCACGACCCTCTCACCTAGCTGCCCGAATGCTCTGACCCTCCCAGGCCAGCGGAGGCAAGGGGCAGGAGAGTGGGATAATAATTAACTACAGAAGCCACACAACACACAATGATATAGATGCCTGTCCTTCGGCCAGCGCCCTCTACAGGACAAAAGCACAGGAGAAACCCTGAGATCAGCATAGCGGCCATCCCTTGTCCTCCCCTGACGCTGAGACCAGCCCGGTGGAGTTCACCACAACAGAACCTGTGAAACGATGTCCTCCACAAGTTCCCATCTACTTGGTGGACATCCTGTTGCTTTTGTTGGTCTGGCCAGAGATTTTCGTCAACATCACATCTGATGATGCACCGTGGGAAAAATCTCCTTGCGTGGCGCAACCATCTCCTGCAATGATCATCTGTGATTTCCTCACAGCATTCATGGCATCTAACAGAGGCATCTGATCTTGTGCCCGACAGTCATATACTTTCCACCAACATGCTGAAAAAAACACTATCGGATTCAGGAATGGGGAGTATGGTGAAAGGAACTCCATTGGTATGCTTTCATGTGTAGCAAAACCATTCCCTAACAATGTTGGTTCGGTGGAAGCTGACATTATCGCACACAGTTATATACAGTTTTTCTCAGTTGATTTGGAAAATTTACTGAAACAAACTTACAACTGTCAAAACTATAAGTACAATCCTCACATCATGTGGTTCATTCAGCACACCACTCTATGTGACCTGCAAAAGGAGATTACTCAATAAAAAGAATTAACTCATGTTTCAAATGTAAATAAATCCATCAATGAAGAAATCATTGTCATCAAAACAAAAGGTTCCTGTATCATTGCTGAGACCAAGACAGTCAAAATGAAAAGAAATCTTGTTAAATGAATATTGTACTCTGAAAGTAGTAGTTCCCCACTATGTAATATTATCCAAAAAATTTGTGGGAATTCATCAGCCGCCTGCTCCTTCACTCTCTATAAAAGATAATAAAGCAATTTAGCAAATAATTTACAGTAGATATTATAAATCATAAAGATACACATATCCCACTTTGGGTACCATATTCTGCATATACAGGTTGTACTTCTCAATACTGAAAGACAAGGAGATTATGTAGTGTACAACGATGAATTCATACTGTACATACTGGTACCTCAGCCCCTTCACTCTCTCACCATTCCTCTCAAAAGGTACCTTGTAGAGTTGCTTCATTGCAATCTGATTTCTCTTCAGCACTATCAATTGTGGAGGGGCTGACGGTGTTGACATTTTGAAAGATGCCGTCATCTTGTATGACTGCACTTTGAATATCTTTTAGTCCAATAGCATTGTTTGCTACGACCATATTACACATTTCAAGTTCTTGTTGAGCAGTGAAAACTGATCTTCTGAAACCACCATGGGGCAGACGCTCAATCCTAGACAGAAAATACAGCTCAGCAATGTCAATGTATTCTACATAATTTCTGAGACATGCATTGGCCAAGTTTACTGGAATACTGGTGTGAAGGAATATTGCAGTACAATATTTGATTACACACCTGTTTTCTCTCCTGAATGTCGGGACTATTGACAACACCATGGACCGGCCCACATTAGGCTGCACTCTCCGACCAGCCTCTGTCATACTTATGCCATGATTGATGACATGGTCAATAATTGTTGCCCGGATCTCATTTGAGATTTCTCTGTGCCTTTTTCTGGCTCTTCCTCATCCTCTCCCTCTCCCTCTCCTCCACACCCTCACCATACCACCCCACACCTACACAACAATACCCCTTCCTCTGACACGAGCAGGCTCTTCCCCCTCTCTGTCTTCTGCCTGCTCCATATTCCACAGCTGTAAATTCAGTCTGACCCTTGTGGTATAAATGTGTTTGAGAACTGTTTGGTTATGAGTTTCACCTGTCAGCTAAATTGGACAGCATTTGCGTTTGTTTGCTCTAAATTGTGAGGAAATTTAATTGTTCCCCATCTTGCCTAAGTCTATCCATCTGACAACTATTACAACAATACCGCATAACTATTGTGTATCAAATATATGTGTGGTAGCTTATTGTGATTCTTGATTTTTCTATTTAGCATGTAGGGATTTACTTGTGCATAATTGCATTTGAGAGTAATATCATTCAATAGCAAATTAATGCAAACTATTTTGATCTGCAAGGCTTACTCAATGCATTTTATGCCAAAGCAATTATACATGACTATAGTCATGTAAACAAATGACCTAATGTTCATATAGTTAGCCATATAGTTTGACGAAGTTTAATAATCTTTCGACGATTGTGCCAAAGTGATTGAGAAAAACCGTAAGTATATAATGTAATAAATCACTACATTTAACTGAGCTTAAACTTTTAAAATGTTTGAAAATAATACATAAATGTCATGATGTGTCAAGAGGTTTAGACAAATGTCACCCTGTGGTTCAGATCCACCATCTAAGCAGAGAAGGACACAGGGTATATAGGGTTACTGCAGTGAATTAATGCAACGGGTGCAAAATTGATCAAATGACGTCACGATTCATGTCAGGACAGACAGTGATGACACCTCCCCCTCCTGTATGTTATAACTCTCCTGTTGTCTATGGGACAGTAACTGTAGTGTTACTGCAGAGAATGTGCAGTGGTGGGATAATAATTAACTACAGGAGCCACAGCAGACACAACACATAATGATATAGATGCCTGTCCTTCGGCCAGCACCCTCTACAGGCCAAAAGCACAGGAGAAACCCTGACGTCAGCATGGCTGCCATCCCTTGTCCTCCCCTGACGCTGAGACCAGCCTGGTGGAGTTCACCACGACAGAACCTGTGAAACGATGTCCTCCATCAGCCATGTCACGTTTCTGTCACTCTGTGTGAGAGTCTGCAACTAAATCGAATTCCTTTCTGCTTCCCAACTCCTGCAGAAGTTACAAACACTTTGGAGTTCAAATAATGATGTCATTGTTACCTTATTTTCCTCTTGTGGGGGGATTAGTAAACTACTGTCTGTTTTCCTGATTTAGTTGTTTTGCAGTCCATATAAGTCATAAAAGAACAAACCAGATGGGGCGGACGTACTGGATGCGGTTTCTGTGCTCTGCGACTCCGGCTGCACTGCATGGCGGCTGCTCCACTCAGTGTCCTGTATCATTGTGAATGTGAAAGCTGCTGTTATTTATCTGGGAATAATGAAGATGCAAACAGAGGATCGCTGTTACGTCATGTAAGGTAAGATGTAATGCGGGCGAAATGTATTTATTATTCTCACTTAGTAAACTTAGTAAATATGATAAGTGAATGGCACAGCAAATATTATAACATATGACGTATTACTGGGATTCCTCTGGGATTCCTCTGGATTCCTACTGGGATTTGGTACGATCACAGTGTATATTAAGTGTTTGGTTCATTCGTTTTGCGCGATTCCCAGGGACGTTCTAGCTGTAGGGAGGTTTTTGTACAGCCAGTTAATGACAGTCAATCACTGTGGAGGACTTTTGGTAGCGGGACCAGACTGGATGTTGGCAGTAAGTACACAGCGATCGATACTTTCTTTTTTTACTGGCGTTTCTTAAATTGTAAAAAATTTGTAAATTTGTAAATTTGTAAATAATAATAGATAATTGCGATGCTAGATTAATCATTAGTATCGCATTTTGGTAAATACTTGCTGATAAGTGATCTCTTCAACTTACAAATGTGTGTTGCATCATGTGTATTCGTCAGCTGCTTTTTATAACCAAACTTACTTTCGAATGACCCCGAGTTCATTGCGATTCGCGTAAGGTTTTTGTAGGAGCGCTAGTAGGGACTGTATCACTGTGGTTGACTTTTGGCAGGCGGGACGAGACTCGACGTTGGAAGTAAGTGTGGACTTCTTAATATTATTTACCATAGCCTATAATCTATGTCAATATCAGAATGACAGTGTCTTCGTAATAGATTCTTGTCCATTTAATTTACTAAAAAAAAAAGTTTATTTATTATTTGCCTTTGTTTGGTAACCTTCTTTCATAGTCGTTATCTAATTGTTAATTTAATTTCTATATTAAAACCTTAGTTTATGAAAAAACTGTTTTCAAAGCAAATACGTATAGAAAATCATTTGAAGGTTGGCAACTGGTTAAACGTGTTCTGGAACTGAAATGAAATTAACGTTATGAATTAAAAAAATAAAAAATAAATAAAAATTCAATTTGCGGTAACTTTCGCATAAATTTTAAACATTTTAAAGTTAGTGTAGTCCTGTCTACGAATTTAATGGGTTTTGTATTTTATTGTGAAACATTTCACTCGGTAAAACTGGTTTAAAATCATTCACTCGGTCTTCAAGATTTATATGAATCCCCAGGGACAGCTGAACACCTGGTGTACAGCCCTGCTCTATTCTGGGAGTAGCAGAACCACCAGCCCTGGCTATGCAAATCAGAGTTTCAGCCCCAACAGAGACCGTTTCCACAGATAAAATGTGACACTTAATGTCAAGACTATCATTGATAACTTAACTTTGATAATCTTTTTTATCCTTATGTTCTTCCAGAACTAGAGTAAATTTAATTTGATTTAAACACATTACTAATTATTTCTACCCACTGAATTGTTATACTGAATGTAATTGCATGTTAGTATGTCATTGTTTGATTAATATCTGTGATATCAATTACAGGGCGACGTCGTTCTGAAATATTCTATTCAGCCCCAACGGAGACAAAATTTCAAAGTTTACCAACTTGACCCAGCCAGTTGTGAATGAATGCTTTTATTTTAAAATGTGACAATAAATATCCAAACAATCTATTGATAACGTAATGCATCTTTTTTCTTCCTCATGTTATCCTAAATCATGAAAAACTTGAGTTAAATCAGTTTAAATAATACTGAATTATTTTTTTTACGTGTTGTCATTACATGTGATTATTTTATTGCATGATTGATATCTGCGATATCACTTACAGAGCGAAGCGGTTCTGAACAATCTCATAAATATTCTGGAACACCTGATGCAGTTTAATTTAAGTTAGATGAACAAGATAAATCAAGTTCCTGTTTCAGTGTTCTGAGTATAGTTGATTCTAGAGATGACACCACTTCTGCTCTCTCTCCACAAAACCATGACTAACCCTCTTACAGTCCTTCTCCTGTCCTATACCTAGAAGGACTTAGGAGGATGTACTCCCCTCATTCATGGTTCAGTGGAGAGGGTGCTTCAAAGAATAATTTTTTCTCCACACCTCCTCTACATGACTGACATCTTGTGGCAAACCCCTGGGTGAAGGGAGTGTCGCTACTTGCAGGATCGAGAGATCCATTTGATTCAGACAACTCTTTCTGCAGATAGTGTTGACAGGTAAAGCCAGGTAGAGGGAGGAGGTGGAGTGTACTAATCCTCCGGACAGGGAAGTGGAGGTTCTGGATATGAGTAAAGTGGAAAGGTGAGGCAGAGGGATAAAGTAAATTTTTGGTTTCATGATGAGAAACCATTTTTTTCTGCTAGTGAGGTGAGTCATTGAAGAGCACTTTTTATAAGGCCAATTTTCATATTGTCTTTATTCCAGCTAAGTGTCATCTATGCTTGTGAGAGAATTCAAACAATTGTGGATGATTTGTCAAATTTTCACATCGTTGTAGTTACTTAAGCCTGTCATCATTTAGCTGAGTAACCTGTGAATGGGGAAACTGATTTAGTACTTGTAGCGGCCTCTCACCCTTAAATTGAGAGCGGCGTAGTTAAGGCAGTCGATCGACACTCAGCAGTAAGCTGCTGTGTCTCACAGGGCTTTTTCCAGTTATTTCTCCTTTATGCTTCATTGTTTGAAACAAAGTTCCATGTTAGCAAAGCTGGGAGGGAGGAGATACAATTATAAGGATCAAATGAGTTGAGAACAGCTATGATATATCATGTGATCAGCCGTGGTCCAAGTCAAATGTAAATGGATCAACAGTAGCTTCAGTCAATTATACAGGTAACAATAAAACAATGTGTATTTCACATTGCTGTGTATTACAGTACCCAATGTTGCAAACTTCAGTATACTTCACAGATCTATAGGACAAAATGTACTGTAAAGTTCCCCCAACTTGTACTGAAATTTTCTCAATTGAATTTGACCCCATTTTTAAAAATAATAGATAGACAACCTTCAGGATGTCTAATCACTGAACAACAATAGTAAATATGGTCTTCCACAACAATGCTATCGCTTTGAGATCTACAACCGGGAATCGTCCAGGGCTTTTTCACAGATGTTCATCAATGCAGTTTAGTTTGTTTAGTCCTGGGAAGGAATTCCAAACAAAACAGGTTCTTAGAGTACCATTGGAAAGAAACTCAGAGTAAACCCAGGGTAAAGTAGGATGTTTTATTCATTGGAACTAGTACTATAAACTCAATGATCAAAATCTTGAAATATGTTTAAAACTTTATGTTTTAAAACAGTTGAAACCCACCCATACGCCTTGCATCATTTTTATAATAACATCTTACAAACATTAAAAAATAAAACTGTGAGGTATGTGTGACACGCAGCCGGCAGCCACGCCCTCAAGCTGTGCTGCAGCAACACTGAGAGGAAGGGCCACACCCTCTAATAGGACCTCACTGCACACCTGTGTGGTTCCCCTAATGATTATCACACTCAGGTCCCAACAATCCCAGGCCCCTTATAAGAGTCACGCTGCCTCATGAGAGTGAGTTGGATTGTGCGGTAGATCATTTGCTTTAGATGATGAGGTTTGTTTTCCCCTAAAAGGGAGGTGTTTATTTTGTAGTTTGTTGGTGCAATATTTGAGTTTGCAGGCCCAAACAAAATTCCTCTACAACGATGTGAGAGACTGATAAAGTTATACAGAAAATTATTACTTCATGTTATGGCTGCTAAAGGTGGTTCTACAAGTTATTGAATCATAAGGTGTACTTAGTTTTTCACACATGGCTTCTCCATTTTGGATTTATTTTTGTTAAATTAATCATTACGGTGTAATATGTCATGTGTTGTTTTTCATCTGAGATTGTTATTAATTCCTGATACGTAAAACCATAGAAAAAAAGAGGGTGTACTTTCTTTTTCACATAATTGTACTTTACATACACATGGTAAATAATTTTAGGCAATGTCTCAATTTCTCAATTCTCAGAGAAAAGAATCCAGGAAAAGGGGTTTGCAATACTGAAATGATACTGATGATTCATTTATTACATTATTGTGGGGAAAATCTGTAGAGGTGAGCTAAGCAACACATGACATGTGGTGGGAGATTTTGATGGAAATATTCATTTTGAGAATTAGTTTATAGCAATTGAAAGCAATACTGCATCTTGAAGTGGATTGGGGCCATTTTGGACGTTATGGTTTTGAGAAAATGGTACTTTGTTTGAAAACTGAGAAAAACTAAGAAAAATTAAATTTAGAAAAACTAATGATTTTCTTGTTTTGTTTTTTAACTTTAATTTAAAAGATGTTGTTAGTGGGCCAAGGTATGAAACAAAACTGTAGCTAGACTTAAACATTAAATTGTTTTACATTTAATGTTATCTTCCTACTCTACTTTATAAGTGTACAGACCCCTAGGGAATCCATTTCTGTGTTCTGTAAATCTGGAAGTGAACACAAACAAAGCATTTAATTTTCTTGAATACTTATATCAGCATTTGGTTATGCAGCATTTATATTACAATATAGCTTGAACAGTTAGTTTTGCCACTGTGTGGCCATTTTACTAATTGAATGGGTGGTTCTGGTCTTTGTCAGAACTGTTCTGAGAATTGGAATGGAATTCCTTTAGTCATTGAGAAACTGTAAAATACACCAGTCAGACAAACCTTTACATTTAAAAAAAACTGGTGGTAGCATGGTTACTCAGCGCTAAGCATTGGTGTCTAGGATACCGTTAGGGCATCCGGCTTGAACTCGGCCAGGGTCACTGTGTGGAGTTTGGACGTTCTCCCCCATGTGTGGGCTTTCTCCAGTGTCCTCCCTCTGTCCAGTGACTTGTGAGTGAGGTGGATTGGTGACTGTGAAATTGACCGTCTGTGATGGACTGCTTTTCTGGTTGTACTGTGGAAAAGCGATCATAGAAAATGAATGAACAAACAGATAACTTTGCAGTGATGCCAAAGTAAACAGGGTTATATTCCTGTGAAATATCTGCTAAATGATCAAATATTCCTAAAAACTGCCTAAGCTCTTAGATTCCAGAATGTGGTCGGTGTCCTCTCTTATACCCCTGTCCTCTAGAGTGAGGAAAAGCCTTTCTGTTTGATAAATGTGTAACCCGGTCATGTGGTGATATACTCATAGTAACAGAGAAGTTCTGCTTCTTTTATAAACAGTGCAAACAGAATAGCAGAGTACAAATTACTGTAAAATTTAGTTAATCCAATTACCAAGATACGACTACTGATTATTTAAAGTCTTAAATGGGATTTCTGAAATTCATCCTAATGATAATGAATATAAATTACTTCCATCCATTTTATGGTTTTTAGTTTCACAGTGACTTCAACTTTTTTGGTTCGTATCTTTGCCTCCCCCTTCATTACTTGCAGTATCAGCTGCAGCAGGGCAGTCACTCTGCAGTCTGACTGAGGGAGGTTTATGTACGGCTCTCTAACACTTTGTGAACACATGGACACTGTTAGGGTAGTGAACACTTTGACAGTAGTAATCTCCTGCATCTTCAGCCTGGACTCCACTGATGGTCAGATGAAGTCCGACCAGGAGCTAGATCCACCACCGGTGAATCGAGCCGGAGTTCCAGTATGACGATTATTTATCAAATAAATTTTAGAGTTTAGGAGCTTCTCCAGATCTCTGCTGGTACCAGGATAACCAGCTGCTATATATAGGACTGCTGGTTTTACAGCTCAGAGTGACTGTTTGTCCTGAGGTTACAGCTGTCACTGCAGGAGTCTGAGTCACAGTGTACTGTCCTCTGGATCCTGGGAAATAAATAAATTAATAATAGTATAGTAAGAAATGCAGAATAAATCACACACTGAATGATAGAACACATTTCATACTATGTGTTACATACAGTATATATTTCATTATAATCAAATTCCATCAACATAACTTACCATTAATGCAGAGGGCAAGTGTCCAAATAAACAGGGTGATGAAAGTCATTGTTGTCTCAGGCTCTGGTGCTATAAAGGACAGCTCTCAGACATGAAGCGTTAAATCACAGAGCTATAAACACTCGCAGCGCACTGAGGCATGTGCTGTCAATGCAAAGTGTCTTCTCTATGAAAATTGCCTTCCTGGGAACCACAGACACTGATAAAGATGTGCAGTAGACACGGACTGCTGTGTGCATGGAACCAAAGCAGCAGTTTTGTCTGATCACAGGACAGCCTTACCATCATATTTATCTTGATAGAATTGGTAAAATTTCATGTGATGAAGCAATTTCCTCTATCACGTGTTATCTCCGGGATTTTTTTGTCATTGCTCAGAAACATGCATGGATATTTTGTTGCCAGTCCGTTCAACTGCTAAATTTAATTAAAAAATATTTATTAAAACTGTTTTAAAGTTTTTTGATTTGTTGTTGTAATGATGCACAAATATCAATATTCGTTTCACCAGTTAATGCAGCAGCAGGCAGGGCATCATGTTTGTTTGTTGCACTGCCCCGGACGTCAGAGACGTGAACCAGTGCCCAGTGAACCAGGGCATTTACCTGGGGATAACAACAGCTCCTAATGAGCACTCACACAGGTCCACCCAATGGAGCATTACTGCCACTGTGAGAGGCACACACTGTACAGGTACCACCCAGGACTGGGATACATAGAGACAGTAGGAACAGTTCACAATGCCCTGTGGTCCACTGTAATGGTGTATATGGGTCAGAGAGACAGTAGGAACAGGTCACAATGCCCTGTGGTCCACTGTAATGGTGTATATAGGTCAGAGAGACAGTAGGAACAGGTCACCATGCCCTGTGGTCCACTGTAATGGTGTGTATGGGTCAGAGAGGCTGTA
>JAOVYW010005508.1:0-12208 GCA_025775045.1 Hiodon tergisus
CCCTGGTCAGTAAGGTAAGCGAGCTGGCAGGAGAATAATGGGCGGTAAGTGGCCCTACAGTACAGGTAAAGTACAGCATCCCCAATGCCATATGATGTCAGACACATTCTCAACAGGCCACTCATGTCCATTCATGTCCCCCTCCCTCCCCATTGTTATGGAGAGCTCCCACCCTGGTAAAGAAAGTGGGACGCAGGGTCTCCCAGCTTCAACTCCCAGCATGCCCTGAGTATCTCAGGATGACACAGTCTGACAGGTCTTGTGAGGTAAGCACACGTCCACAAAACTTTGTTGTCTCATGCAGAAAATAAATATTTTCATAGCAATATGATCATGTTTAAACAAAAAGTTTAACTTTTTGGAACGAAAAATAAAGTCTGCAGGTAAGTAATCCTGACAAGTAGGGTCGCTATATATATATATATATATATATATATAAACTAGAATCATGTGACGTTTTCCCGCTGTCATTACTTCACATTTGTGAAAATGAGGAACAGGCGGCTCTAACAGCCGCAGTGAACCGCAGGGGGCGCGTGGAAAGTCTCAGTGAACTGCAGGTGCTAACAACGAAGCAGGGCAACTAAGCAGGCCAAAACTAAAATAAATAAAAACTTGATTCACGTTTCACTCTATTAATGGTACATTACCGTTGACAGAGTTACATTTTTACCCCCAACCTCAGCCATGAGAACGGCTACTCAAATCAACATATTTTGGCCTGTCGGTTATTTTTTCTGTCCGTTCTTTCTCTTATTAATTTAGACAAGGTAACTGTACTGTATACCTGTGTCAGTGAAAATAAATGATAAAAACATCGATTAGTATAACCAATTAAATAAATCGCAAGGACAAGTGGTTTCCAGGCCCTTCAAAAACAATTTAAATATCCTACTAGCTGGGACAAGTGCACGAAATCTGGAAGGCTGGCGTTAAATTTTAAACTGTTAATCGGACAACATGTAAGGCACTAAATCTATTTTACAGACGGCAGCTGCAATATAAACCAACCAAATGATGCAAGGAACCGAAAGACCTCAAAGGCCGGATAATTTTGACTTTGAGGCCTACAAATCGTGAAAAGACCCTTAAGCCTTCTCATCTCGAATTGGATAGCGATTTTCCTTGACGCACATTTTTCTGATTAAATAACCACTGACAGCCAGAACACAATAAATCACAACAAATCTCTTAAATCATTTTTACTGCACTTAAAATATTTGCGATTAAATGTTTTTCTTGTACATTATTAGATTGAATTATTACAAATGTGTAATTTAACGCATTCATTCACACTTCGAATTTCCTATTGGAAAAAAAATACTTGGTGTAACAAAAGGCGAATCTTACTGAAATTTTGTAAAGATCGGATGAGCTCCAATGAGATAAAAGTTAGTAAAAGTAGGCGAATTTAACTGGCCTAAAGACGCCTTAACTATCTAAGCATTTTATAATTATTACAATTTTCAAATATATTTTTTGACCGTTCGGCAACTAATAATAATCTGAATTTTCGTACATATTTCATCTTAAAAACAAAACATTCCATACAGAAGCGGTGATCTGAGTTTACGCGACTCCTATAAACACATACAGACATTGCGTGCACAAACAAGTCTGTCCGTGCATTAAAAAACATTAAAATTTTAGTTAAATTTTATTTCAACAGGCAAAATGCCGAATACAGTAATTTAATACAAACACAGGAATAATTAGGCCAACTTTCGATACTGACGGTTGAGTTGCTTTGTTGAGAATTGAGAACGAAACCTCCCTTTTAAGCTACATATTTAAAGTGACGTCGAAACGTGAATACTATTATAAGTCGCCACAAATTCACGTATATAAATTCGTTAATTCGGTCAAGCTTAATTTGCATTAAAAATAATACATATTCAATAATATATTCAGGCAATTCAATATATTCAAAATGTTTTTTTCCGAAGAAGTAAATGTTAAAAATTTAATTTTTCTTCGATCTTTGATCAGCAAGAGTGTATTCGATTTGAATTCGAACTTTTTAATACAGAAGACGTGCATTTAATAAATCGTAACAAGTATTCTATCATCAAAAAGAAGAACCCGCCAGTGTACCTAACACCAATTGCAAGAATAACATAAAAACAGCGCCTGGTGAACGATACTTAAAAACAACGTTACTTTCATTTTAAACAAATTACACACAAAAAAAAACGTTTGTAAGGAAGAGGCCGATTCATGGCTCCGTGGCCCCGTGCGACTGTGCCAGACCTCCGACTGACAACAGTAACCGCTACCTGGCTAATAAATTAACCACAGGAGCATTTTTTTCTGTCAGGGAAAATCACGCTAAAACAACAAAACGCAAAGAACAATTTAGAAGGATTTCCGGATTTAATAAAATGGTTCAGGTGTTTGATAGCGGTGGTAATGTCGGCAAAATATATGAAAATAATTTATAAATTACGTATCTTTTCTAATTATAAATCAAAATGAGATTACACTGGTTTCAAGTAAAAAAAATACGGTGCAATAACACCCGCATCAATAATTAGCTTTAAATAAATACCCTACAATATCATCTTGTATATATCATTTTAAATTTAATTATAAATATATACCAAAATATGTGGCTATCTCTACAATCTTTGCCCGAAAAAACATTCGACAGGTAATAATAAATATTATCAATATACAATATACAATATAAATCAGCATGAATAAATCCCAAGCAATCCGCCGAGTAGTTAAGTAGTTATAACCTATGGTATTTTAAAGTAGGACAAGACTGTACACATGGTACTCAGCTATAGTAAGACCTGATCCTTAGCTACGCTACTTCAATGTTGGGCGTTCGAGTCAAGTGTATTTTGATGGTTTAGACCCGCAATTGTCTCACTGTCTTCCACGCAGAGGCTGTTAAATGTGCAGTCACGCAGCTGTATCGCAAAAACGCCCAGGTGTGGAAACTGCATATAATTTCCTCATGCGTTTTATCCATAAAAAGTCATAGGCAATGAATTCTACAAACAACTGTGAACGCATCGCCTCTCACTATCGAACGCATTGTGTAGACTACGACAGCCATGTACATGCACTAGAGTCGTGTCTCCCTATTAATCTCGTTACCTGCCTGGAAATAACATTAGACATGACCCATGTCGAAATGACCGTACAACCGGTTCAGACCGTCGGTGTCCCAGTCATGTTCTAATGCGTCATTCCTCTCTAAAATGGAGATAAAAACAAAAAGGCTACGTACAGTAGAAATGAAAAGACAGATACAGCACCACTCGGAGTGTAGGAGGACCTTGCACAAGCAGAAACGGCAGCAAGTTTCCAATCTTTTTGTCTCTCAGTTCATTGCTCCTCAGCGGCATCCTATATAAAGGTAGTCATTGAGATTCATAACAGCATAGCGAATACATCGTTTTATTTTATTTCTCTGTCTTTATTTCCGTTTGAAATGCAGATAAATATGATATAAACTCCGACGTGTTTGGGTCAGATTAATGTTAAAATAAAAAGCATGACGGGACAATCATGTCTACTTGATATTGTAATGTACACGGGATATTGTAATGATGAGATATTGTTTTTTGTCAGTAATGTAACCGACACGAAGACCTTTGCTTTTGTTTATGGGGATGTCTTAGCCTGTATGACGCTTGCTTTTAAACACTAATTAAATTAAAATTCAACTGATGTTTTACTTGACTTTGAACAAATACTTCTCATTTAGACGCATGCAAGCTATTTTATTGAGTAAGTGCCGGATTGGACAATTTTACAACCCGCTGTTTATTCTTATTTTTTAGTATAAAGTCTCAGACAGGCAATTTAGTCTATCAAATCCCCTCATAATGAAATGCGAGCCGTAGTTCACTTATTTTTAATAGGAATGTGTGTTATATTCATAAAAGGCTAATATATTCCTGATATTTTGTCATGTTGTTATCATACTGTCATGATATAAGTATTTTCTATTTTGAATATTTTTTATACTTTAAAGTGTTTTACACTTACACACCATACACACACTTAACTAAAATACCTTTTAAGAATGAGTCTATGTATGATTTAGGCCTTTATCCTCTCTCTAGTCGACTATTTTCTATTGACCTAATCATCATTTATTTAACATCAAGTGAAGATATAGCTAGGCATAAGTAAAATTTGACTATTTTAGCCCTACGTGCCCCTTTTTGTGCTGTGGCATAAGTCTTTTTAGTTTGCGTTATAGTACATTTGGAAAAGAACTCGCGCTAAATACGTCCGGTCGTTCCCATAATGATGTTAATCAATCTCTAGTCTACATTGAGCTCCGGCCAGCCACACGCTTATTACGTTTGTTTAATCAACACTAAAATGTTTAAACATTCCGCATTTTCAGAGCAAGAAAATCAAACCACGGGGCGAAGAACAAACTTCGAACCTTTAGTTCTATTAAAGGTCGTCTTTTAAAAATTGCGACTAATTTCTAACTGACTAAATGTAACCTAGCAGAGATTAAATAAAATAGTTATTTCACTACATAGTGAACCCAGCAAAACACAATAGATTTATTTAAAATGTGAAGGCTAAGAGTTAATCATGTCACCATGGCAACAGGAAGCCAAAAGGGCATTTGGCTATGGGATCACAACGAACCGACTTTTATTTATTTTATTTAACCTCTATTAAAACTGGGGAGGTCATGCTGAGACAAAATGTCTCTTTTATATATTAGGCCTGAATAAACACATCAAGATGAACAATACACACTAAAGTAGTAATCGAGTAGGCCAACAGAATATGCCATATAAAACACAACCATAAAAATAACACAATCATAAGAAACAAACACAATCTTAATTTTTTAAATCCACTGACATACCTTTGAATTACGCTTGCGCCTCCAATTCATCCAATTTTTAGTTGAAGATTATTCCAAATGTGAGGCTAAAACTGAAAAGCTTTTTTACCTAACCCGGTGGAGGAATTTCCAGAGTTAAAAAAAACAACAACATTATTTATAATAATTTACTTTTACAGCTCAGCTCTAAATCTGTTCATGGAAGTTACTTGTATATTAAAGTAGTAATTACATTTTTCCGCGTGTAGCTAATTATTAACTTGTGTTAATAATTGGAAGTATTTGAGATCCCAAAGGTGAAAAAGCAGGGTACAGACACACACACCAAAGATGTGAGTTTTTTCAGATCACTATATATAATCAAAACAAGATATCCGAACCGCGTGATATGACTAAGTTTTCAACATCAATCTAAAGTGGAAGTTTGCCGGTGTTCGTAGGCAATTAAATCAAAAGTCGACGTGATCAGTAGTTCTCAATATAACCACTATGGGGCGTAACAATTCTAGAAAAAGAATGACTTTGATTTGTGATTCCAGTGTACAGGCTTGACATGTACTCATCTCAAATCACCTCCAATAAGGTTAAGCATCTTTCTTAATGAGTTCTCCTTAAACTGCAATTCACCTCAGGGAACTTTAACCCGAATCTACCAGCTGCTTCCCAGTTTTACTAAGGTAAAGGGGGACCAAAACAGCTACTATGTGACTAATTAGGCCAAGGGGATATAAGAGAAAATAGGCGAAATTACTTAACTGTAGTACTGTGTGTCTTGTCCTTGTTCAGACTGTGCGACATTACTGCCGTTTGCCAGAAAGAACAAACACGTGCAGGTAAATTGCTATGAAAAATGCATGCCGTTTCCAGCAATTTTTTTTGCACTTGTCTTTTGATTTTATTTTGTTCATCGTTAAAATGAAATCATTACTAGGCTACATTTTGATCAAAGAAAAGAACCGTGTGTAAATTTACGCGTCGCAGCCTCGTAAATGGGAGTATTTTCTGTTTATGCGATTTATGTAGGCCTACAGCATGTGTATGCGCTAGTACGTCTTTACAATTTTTTTAACTGTTTCCCCGTCTTGAGTTGCTTTATATCTATGTGTCTCAGTAAACTACATTCGCATTAATGTAAAAAAATGGTGATATGTTCGATTTCATCCGTATAATTTCTGCACTGTTAAATTCGAAAATTAAACTCTACTAGATGCAGCAACGCAAAGTGCGATTAGCAGTTTGCCAAAGTTTTGATTAGGTCCCAGCCACGACGAAAAGAAACGTCATACATCGCGCTGGATCGTCCTGCACCTCGTCTGACATTCTTCCATCATGCCTTGGGCTATTCAAATGAAAATGCATATATACACATTTTTTGCTATTTACGTATTTGTGTGCTCTCAAAATCCTAGTAAAGTCATAGTATTCTTTAAAATAAATTGCCTGCCTACAATTTAGAGAGCTGGAAATGTCTTGTTACGTGTTATTCCACCCGTAAATGTGTCTGTCGACAAATTTAGAGTTTAAAGTATACAAAATGTGAAAAAGACAATACCTTGGTCTGTCAGGTGAAATAAATAAACAAGATAGCAATTATTTCCTGAGACTGAATTGTACTGCCCCCTACAAAGCCACACACAATTGATTGACATTTCTTAATGTGTGGTTAGTGGTCATACAGAGCCTGGTACACCTCTTGCTAGGCACCCACTTTATCTTTTAAATATATATATTTTTTCTTGTAAAGAACGGACCATAAAACCCTGACTCTCCCCAAACTATTTATGAGGTCATCATATCAGGGATTTATGGAACCATATAAAATAAACTGATTTGGGGATCCCAGGACTGGAGTTGGCGACCTCTGTAAAGCATTGAGTCGGTATCTGTAGCAGATACTATAACTGTAATATATAATAAGACAAATGATGTCATCCTGATGTACTTTGCTGCCGTGCAGGGTGTAAACAGAGCACATTCCCACTGAAATGAAGGTACAACGTCACTTCTCATTTTTTGTGCAAAAATAAAAACCAAATTGTTTTTGCCCCCAACTTGTAAGAAAACGTACTGCTGCATGCCAGTTCTTTTGTGACAAGTTGTACACCCAGTGCATAAATATAGGCATGTGTGCTGTGGAGAAGATTTGTATTAAATTAAATTAAATAGCTGTTTATGTCAGGTTGGATATATAGGGGTATATTTGTGTGATAACTATGGTAACTATTGTTACCCTTTGGATTACGTCGACGATTTGCTGAGTTGTTCTTTTACTCTGTAACCCTGGATGCTACACTGGCAAAGCCTTGTTGCACCTACCACACATACTAAATAATCTAATCACTAACAGTTTCGACATACTTACTCACAGGATGTGTAGTGATCATTACTTAAGGAATGTCTTTCAATCAGTCAAGTCCTGCAGCCAGCAAAGATTTGATTTTAGGATTTTTTTGGGCTGAATTAAATGGAGGAGAGCTTGGTTTTTATCAACACATTATCCTCTACATTGAAAACTTCAACCCCAGTTTAGACACTAAACAAAATAAAATTTGTTTGATTTGATTTTTGATATATTTAAGATATGAATGTTTTAATCTCTTAAACATTATATGTTATGATAAAAACTGTGGCATACAGTAGATTCTTAATATTTATGTTATAGAGACTTGGTTATTTATTTCTTTAAATATACATTTGATTGAATTTTTTTCTTTAGTTAGAAGTGTGTTTGCATAGTTGTATTGTTACTATTGTAAACTATACAGTGTACGATATGCCTCATCGTCATTTTAAATGCATTGATTATCGCTATGCTATGTTTTATTTAAATAAAATTATTTAGCAAAAATGCTACAACCTTTACTGTTAATTAAAAATGTTTTCCATTGAAAAGGGGCAATTGATGTTTTTACTTATTTTCTAATAAACCACATTTCAACGTTTTTATTTATTTATTTTACAGGGCTTTATATTTACTTTACTTGAAATACTTTGTATTTCCTTTATATTGGTTTATACTGCCTTAATTGATAAAATGTGTTACTTGTGTAGACGCCACCTGGTATTTTTGTTTATGTTTCCAAGAGAAACAATTAGTCTCCTCTACAAAATAAATATGTGAATTTATAATCTACTTTCAGGGTAGTTTTAAATATTATATGTTGTACAATCACAATATTTTTAAGAAAGCAATTTTTTCCCGCTCGTGTTGAATGAAATATTTATTAAGATTTAAAGATTTAAGAAAAGAAAGTACATGGAATGTATTAAAAATTATTTTCATGTGACGACATAGCGCCTCGAAACTCCAATACCCATATTTGTAGAAGGTCACGGGTTTCGTGCAATTTCCGACCACTCGGTCTTTCTAGAGGGGGGAACTAAACAACACGTTCACAGATATATTATATTTGAAAATAAATTACACTCAAATTAACATTGTAGTGTTTAAAAAAAAACTTAATTCATTAAGTCTCCATTACAATTGGCCTATGTCTAGTTGGTTTTGATTTCAACAAAACTTATATTGCCACATAACTTGGTATAATCGGAATGTTGGTAAGCGAATCCATAATTTCAGTATAGGGGTATTTCCAAAAGTATCCTATAATTTAATTTGTACTGAAGCCAAATACATACGAAACACATACGTTAAATGTAACAATCTGTATAATGATATATTTACACATCGTTTAGATGGTTTGTTTATGTATGTTCTTGAGGGCACGGGTCCCCCTTCGCGTGCTGTGGTTGGATTGGTCTGTTGCGGGGCCTCTACTGTAGGGAGTGTTTATAGTGTATAGGATCACGAAGTTAACTACTTACAGAAAAGGGCACCTATTAACTTAAAAAAAACTACATACGGAAGTCTCCGAGCTGTCCCAAATTTCTATAGAAAGAAAGTTGACATTACCGTTGAATCGATTAAGTGGGAAAAGGGGGATTTTCCTGGGTACTGTAAGTGGAGCTCCGAGTCCGAAATCCTATGATGCCTACGTTGCGGGACAGCACTATGTCCCAACCCGGCGAAAATCCTCATCAAGTACGGGTAAAAGCCTATTACAAAGGGTAAGTAGGGTACGTGTTTTTGTTACAGTGTAAGCGTTTCAATTATTTTACATATGGAGGTGATGAGCTCATTGCGATGTAGGTAAACAGTTACTCATATTTGGTTGAATCCATTAACTTCGAGTTGGCTAGCTAGCGCGCTAACGTTAGCTGGATAAGAATAGTCAAGGTGTACCATGGATTTATTCCGCTCTTCGCGGAAGATGAAGTTGGCGGCATGCTAGCTGTGTGTCCTTATCTTTCAACGTTTACTCATTGAGCTGTTGACACAGCGTAAGGGTATGCTTAAAGGTTAATAGTTGTCCATTGTCAACTATTATGTGTTATGCAGATTTTACTCGTTTTACCAGATTTGTCAGTCCTGTTGAAGTCTCTCCCTCTTTGGCGTGAACACGTTTACTTCTTCACATGAAGCAAAGCATCTGAACTATTTCCAAGATAACTGCTGAAGAATTTTAACTATGTTTAACATTTAAAGTGCAATAACAAATGCCTGTCTCACTACTTAGGTCCGGAAGTAGGCAACTATTGCCTCAAATTAATATTATTAAGATCCTACATTTATTTTTTTATTTTTTTGATTGACAGGAATGAGATAATGAGGTCATTTACAAACTGAAAATAAAAGAAGAGAAAACAACTAACTTGCCAGGCAGTGCCCTTTGTTTACCTAGTTAGTCACTCCTTTTTCGGACTAACCCTTACCTGCCCACTCAAATTTTGTGGTTCAAAAGCTATTTTTTAATTAAAAAATAGGTAATTAATCCTGTTTAAAATGTATAGTTTCATAGCATGCTGTCTTATATAGGGAAAACTCAAATGGCTGTGCAATTTATCCAGCAGGAGATTTACTGAAGCAATTTAGGTTTAGTACTTTTCTCAAGGGTTTATTAGTGGGGCCCCTACTGGGATTTGAACTTGCAACATTCTGGCCAGTTAACTCGTCTCAATGGAATGTATGGAGTATCTATTCAATGTGTGGACATATTTCTTCCCTATACCCAAATGTGAACTTCACATTCACCTTTTTAACTTTATATTTTGGTTTTATGCTGTGTCTTATACGAAGTCTTCCGTTGACATTGCCATAGTTACATATAGTTATATATAGTTACTTGCATTCAGTGACCCATAAGGCTAAGATTAAGTCAGACCACCGCCCTTACTTTGTATTGGCACATGTACGTTAATGTTTTTATTTTAATCAGTTCACGGAAATGAACAGTGTTGAGTAAAAACTTCATTTGCTTAAGTAGATTAGCCAGAGTGTCAGACTGAGATGTCTCCATTGTTCATAGTGGGCTCTTGGCAGTGCGTGCCATTTGGCAGCCTGCGGGGCCAGGGGGTAACTCCTGTGACGTCGGCGAGGGTTAACAGGCCATGGCCAAAGTCCAATGTTTACCTGTTGTGAGGTCCCTAAACATGTGACCTGTGACATTGCTGTTGCATTTCAGCATTTTCAGCTGTAGGCATTTCACCCCTGAAAAACCCTATCCGAATCCAAATTGAACGGCCAAACAGCAGAAATGCAGGGTCTGTCCACAGTCTTTAATTTTGATTTGAGCGGTTTATAAATGTTTAGCCAGCATGCAGCCAGTTGTAACTTTCTCGCACAAAACCAGAACATATTATTTATAAAAAAACACTTCCTGTTTATGGAAAAAACTAGCAGTTCAAGTGGGTCAGGCTACATTGGGAATTGCCCCTGTTGGGGGAGTTGCTACCAAATGTTATTCTTTATGAATGCACTAAGAGTTAGCTCCATGGCGAACTAGAGGGATATCAACCCTGCTGGGATGTGTCCGGTACTGGTCAGAGACAGGGCCCCAGAATTCAAACACCTTCATTACTAACCTTAATGAATAAACCAGTCGGTTCAGTGATTTTTTTAAACTGCTCAATCTTTCAAGCTTATCTGCTTTTTGGGGACAGGTACAGACCGCAGAAAGGTGTTCCAGAGACCAGGACAAGGAGTGGACCTTGGAGTTGGGGGGTGGTGTGGTTTGAGTGTTTAGCCTCAGTGCAGGGGAACGGGGGAAGGTCGTTTGTTTGTTACCCAGTGATGGTGTTTCAGCCAGTCCAGCACGTTTGCTCTCTAGGGGGAAAAGTCTTTGGTAAAAAGCAGTTCTGTGGAAGTGTGGTTTGCCTCTGGCTGCCTCTGCAGTCCATCCACATTGCTGAACTGCGGCACTCGACTTGCAGTCCAGCTCTTTGGGGTTACGGTCCCCATGTCTGTTCAACCGCGTTGCTGCTGGGTGTAGCTGTATGATGGGGGAACCGTGTACATTATCTGCGTAGTTGAATGAACTTCCGACCCGCAAATGTGCAGCGCTGCTCTTAATGTGAACTCCAGCAATCCACACCACCACATGGGTTTAGACGGGCAATGAAACCGCGACTCCTGTCAGCCGATTGTCCGGCCTGATGTGTCTTTGCGACTTTGGTTTCTCAGCTCAGGCCGAAATGTAATCAGCGAAAGCTAGGTTGCGCACAGTGGACAGAAACCTGATGAGGACGTTCGTTCGCTGCTGTTTGTCCAGGAAGTTCCAAGCGGTTTCGCTAAGGAGAGGCGGTGAACCAGTCTGGCAGCAGGGTTGGAAGATAAGGTGTCGGAGAGGAAGTTTCGCCCCCACCAAACATCCCCGTCCGACGCCCCGTTAATGGTTAATGAGGGCAGGATGTGCCCATGGCGTACTGTCTCGGGCTCAGAGCCGGGCATTGTTGACCCCTGTCTGAGTGGAGTTACGGTGCCCTCCCCCAAGACGGAGGAAAGATTTTGTTTTAACTTGCGCTTTTTTTTTCTTCTCCATGTGTAATGTAAATATTTACCGTCTTCTCCCTAGGAGCATAGATGGTTTGATCTCATTGGCTGTTCTTTTGAGCTGTGGGTATGGGTGGTCCCCCTGCTTAATGAGGGCAGTAAGCGTGTGCATGGCGTCTGCCGGTAGTGGGGTTGACTTTGCTTGGCTTAACTCGCTCCCCAGCCCTGCAGACATCGATTCTTTTCCCTCCTTGGCCTGGGGGAGAAAGGCCGTAAGCAGGTAAACTGGCTCATGAAAAAGCCCTGGATAAAACCCCCTGACCCTTGTAAATTGTCACGTGACAGTCGCCATGACAACGCCCTTCTGCATGATGACTGCCCTGCAGTCTTCCCCTCCTCATGGCTATACTGTGCAAATGGTGTTGTGGTGAGATCTGTTGTTCTGCCATGGTCATTGATTGGACCTGAGTCACCAAAGTTCTAGCCCACCACTACTGCTAATGATGATGATGATGAGGAGGAGGAGGAGGAGGAGGAGGAGGAGG
>JAOVYW010005510.1:7442-44059 GCA_025775045.1 Hiodon tergisus
GGCTTGGCTTGGCTTGGCTTGGCTTGGCTTGGCGATTGCTGGGAAGATCAAAAACATTGCAGCTTGACTCACGTTTCCCATATGTGTTATGGCGTATCCTGTCCTGTGGGAACGAATACCGAGTCCAGGAAGTGGAGTCTTTTTATAAGTGACAATGTGTGACTGGTATTCAGCGTGAATTCTGAGAAATCAATGCGCGGGTGTATGGCGTTACAAAGCTTCAGACCACCAGAGGAGATGAAACGTCAGTTAATATGTCTTAAGGGCGAATAGTTCTGAAACTAGCATGCAAAGCTAACATCTGAATGTTTAATGGTCTTTTGTCTGTGTTTGTTCCCTGGATTATCCAAATATGGCCCAGGGACTTCAGTGATCCCAACAAGTTTGCAGGCTAGTCCATTTTAAACAATTCACCAACATCAGTACTGGACAGAGTAAAGTAGAGCTTATATGTGAAATAAAATAATAATTTTTTACTGATGATAAAGTTGCCAGTGTAAACATAGGAAGGTATTGCTCGACATCCCTGTCTGGAGGTTTTTTTCCACAATGTTATGTGAAGTTAAGATTTTCGGACACAAGTAGACTAAGGACCAAATTTCTGGGTGGGCTGTCTCACCTCTGCTCTGTTGTTTAATCAAGACTTGTTCAGGTTAGATGGAAAAACACAACAAGGCCCATTTTTATTCCCTCCAGTTGGGTTTGCTTTGCAGTGGTAAGAGAGAACACTGGTAAACTTGTTCAGTTGGCAGGAGGCCCAACAGGAAAATAGCAATTGGATGTAGTGGAAGAAAACCAGCCTAATTTAACCCCTTCTGAGAAGCTTAATATTGGATTTCAGTTTTCACTTTCACCAAATATGGTATTCCCCACAGCCACCCACCGAAGCGACTCCCAGTATGTGCACAAAGTTTAATTATAACAAAAGGTGTTTGAGTAGTTTATATGAAAGAGCATTCCTATCCATCAGTGGTTTTGTTGAAGGGTGTCCTTTTGCTGTAAGTGCCATAATCTCTTTCTTTTATGGAAATCAACAGGGGAAATGAGCTAATAGCATTTCTTTGGCTTTGATGTGGTCAAGCCAAGAGCAGGGTTTCTTCCCAGAGTTGCGTATCTGTGCTCATGCTGATGGTGGTCCCAGTAACTATCAGGTTGAGGCTTGGGGGAGACCTCTCCCTATAAGTTTATCTCCTGTTTGATAGAGCCATCCCCAGATGGCTCTGCAGACGAGGTGAACGCTCAATCTCGCTCACTTTCCTATCAGGCTATCTGGATGCTAAGGCAGATCGCTCCTCTGATTGCCACTCCTTTTACTGAGATCCACATTTTTTAAATTCCTTAATCTACTTTAGCTCCCTCTCTTTTTGTTAGTAAGTTAAAAGATTGAGGGGGGAACTACCAAATACTTTATGCATTTCGTTGGATACATTTTATAAATAAATATTACTTATTTATTTATCTGTCTAGCCAACACCTCAATCTCAAAACCTCAAAGTCTGACATTTACAGAGCATGAAACACATTTGGTTTTGTAGAAACACGGAATAAAATGGAACATGTGTTCTTACTGACATCTCACTGTGTGTACCACAAAACCAAGGGTAACCAATCCTCCCGGTTAATCACTGATCCAGGTGAACCGTTACAATCCAAGCTCACAATTAACTTGTACCAGTGGTGGTGGCAGGGTGTGCTTGTCTTGTCTTTTCCATCAGAATGCTAGATTTCCAGACGCTCACAAATACCGTAGCAGCCTGGATTGGAAGAGATGTGTGCACAGCAGTTAATGTTGGCAAACAGATTTGCCCAAATCGGAAGATTATAGACATGCAGACAGAGAAGGCTCTGGAAGCTGACTTCTGCATACGTCTGGGGCAAGAAACAGAGCAGTGTGTGGTCCACAGTGTGCCATTTAGAGCTTTGTTCGTCTTGGAGTCGCCCCTCATTTATACAGCCAAAATTCAGAGCTATATCTCCCCTGTGTTTCTCTTTGCCGAGACACACAGGCACACAAGCAACCCCCCCCCCCCGGAAACATAAACACTCACTCAGATGCACTCAAAGGCACACAATTCCTTAGTCCGATAAACACCCAGACACACTGAAACATTGAGTGAAAACTCTCAACAGAATATGACTTCAGTATGCTCTTAGTACAACCTGTGAAGTACAGTGGTCTATGGCAAAGAGTGTCGTGGGGGCAGGGGGCTTGCGAATTCTGTAGTTTTTATGTTGTTTTTTTATGGGTAGAGTTAGAAAATATGACCATTTAATTTGTACCTTGCATATTAATCATCTTTCTTTAGACAACTCAAAAGGCTTCCTGCATACCCAGACCTTTATTCACACCGCCTTTGGCACAGAACTATACATTCTAGCCACCTGGTTTTCTTCAAATTCAATCAATAAACAAATTATGTTTTCAGCAGATCTGTTGGTTTCTCGACTGAGATTTGTGCAGCTTGTCAAAGCACTTTTTAAAAAAGATCCAGGTAAAACGGTTCCCCGGGCCAACTAAATTGATGAAGAGAACCGCTTTCCTTAGTGACTTGTGTACCGCTCGTGGATTTATGATTCCCGTCGCGGCTAATTTCCTATTGCATAATTGCCTGGGTAGCATTCTTGAGCCTGTCTCCTTTTAATTATTGCTGTATGATGCCAAGCCAAGATCAATGCATTCATTAACTTTCCTTTAAGGAATTAATTCTCTCTGAAATATTTACAAAGATTTTGATTGAAAAGACATTTTTTTCGAGGAGGAAATGGAAAATGGTGTAGTTCAGACCACAGTAATTCAATTGAGAGGAAAAATAATTTAGACCAGACAGGTATAAGTCCAAATACAGTCTCTCATAAATTATCACTGTGCCCAAGAATTCTTTAAAAATAAAACTATGCTAAATGTTTGCACATGAAAGAGGGCAAGTTATTTGGATCAGACCACAAATCTGAATATTTGCGGGTATGTAACTGCCTCTGTGGTCATCAGCCCCTATGTTTACTTAAAATGGTTTAGTCCTTTCACAGACTATTATGCTTCTAATAGATTTTTTCTCCAGCAAGTAAGGCATGCAAAGTGAGTCTGTGGGAGAGCTGTGGGCAGGGGTGAAAACAATTTTGTATATCAGAAGCAGATCAAATAACTTTATATTAGAGTATCGTCTTGTAACACTGATCGGAATTGGTATACACACTTGTTAATTTCTGGCAGGGAGAGTAACAGTCATTTTTGTTAGTTTAACTACTGTCTACTGGCACCTTACAAATCGGAACAGCGTTCATTAGTACAAGAATGAAATGAAATTGTGAGGAATGTGCTCCTTTTTTTTGTTTGTTTGTTTTGTGTCTGAGTAAGAAGTAAATGCTGACATAAAATGCTGACATAAAAATAACAAACAAATAGGGTTTAACAAGGTTAGCTGTTGTGTATTTCTCAAATTAAAACCAGGAAGTCTCAATGATTCGAGGCTTTGAAAGCATTAGGGTGGTCACACAGTGTTCGCAGAAACCTGTGAAACACCAGGGCGGCAATTTGCAGAGTCATTAATCAACATCTATTTTCTCATTGAAAACCTGATGTGATTGTGAATCGATACTCTAGCAGGTTTACCGTGCCTCAGTGTTATGTATATATAAAGTAAACAGACTGGAGTGCATGCTCTGCTAAAACCCTGTGCGCTGCATTGCAGTTGGAAGCTTATTTGCACCATTTGAGCTGGAAGAGGTGCTGGAATGGGGGCGCTCGGTTGTTTGTGTACACAGTTGCCTTGGCTTCAGGCACCTGGAGTGATGTTTACATCTAATGGCAAGCGATAACGCTTTGTAACTTCTGTTAGCCTGAATAATTGGTCACAAATTAAGGAGTATATCCAAGTATGCAGTGTTTAATGGTCCAGGATGAAACTCATTCAGAATTTTTTTTCTGCTTTCATTATTATTGTTGGTACTGTTTCAATTGGTAGAGTTTGTATTCGTTGGCTTGCGAAAGTATTCAGACCCACAGTTTTTCACATGTAGTTTTTCAATCATGACACTAAAATTTCTTGTGTACACATGTTTAAAAAAAGATAAAAAGAAAAAAGAACCTGTGTATTTAAGCATTTAAAGGTAAAATGTAGTTGTGGGATGCGCTGGTTAAAAGGACATTATCTCTAAAAGCATAAAGCTAAAAATTATCCACCATGCATTGTGTCGTCAGATGAGGCCAATATTTTGGACTGTATGCAAAAGAATTATGTTTGGCACTCCAAGGTGTGTACTTAATTTTTTAATTTTTTAATTTTAATTAATCCAGCATCGAGTTGGATTTAATGAAATTTGGTGGGAGTTTGTATGGTTTTGATACTCATTGGGACTGTTGCAAGCTTCACACAGTTGGTGGGTAAGTCTGTATCGAAATATTTTTTTTAAATACTTTGAATAATTTTGCTTTGTCCCACAAAGAATATGATTTAATTACATACCTTGATTACGTGTCATCAAAATAGCATTCTAATATCAGTGAATGTACTGGAGGATTTCTCAGATAGGAGGGTTAGCGGAGAGGAAAGTGTCCTTCCAGAAACCCAATCTCCAAAGAAGCTGGTGTGTCTGAATCACCTGCCAGGTGTTTAGCTGCCGAGATGGGAAATTATTGGTAAAGGTTGTGAAGTTTTGGTAAAAAGCTAAGATTTTTGATGGCTGTGTCTGCTGCATTTAAAGAGTGGTATTTATATCGTTTAAAGAAGGAAGCTAAGAGCGAGAGACCTGAAATCTAGGGCATGTAGCGCAGTTAATTTTTCCTTTTTACAGTTTGATGTAGGTTCGCATGCCCACATACTCATACGGCTTTTTGTCTTTAATTCATCTGAGCAAATAAGAGGTTGGTCAGCTTTCAGGTTTTATCGTTTTGCTTTGCTTTGGTTGGCAAAGTATTAAACCCTGAAAACGTGCCAGAGGTACATTTCAGCTCTCAGTATAAATCATCCCCTAATGTTATTAACAAGGTGGTTTCTGTCTTTTCACTGTCTGCCCGGGCCATTTCATCAACCGTTTAAAAGACCAAATAGACACAGTGCTGGCGTTCTCGTTTGTTGCCTGTGAGTCACATTAGCGGTTGTACGCCATCAAATCAGTGTTCCAGTCTGCGGTGGTGTGTCCAAGCAAGTGCAGTTATGCCCCCTTTTCACTGCTGTGCCATGCCGTTGCATTCGTTGACACGTTCCGTTTTGTGGAGTACGCTTGGTTTTCCGTTAGTATTGAGAAACTTTTTTTGTGTTTTCTTGTGATCCTTTTTATGCGTATACTCATTTAAAAGTTCCTGTCTGCTATGTTGGTGTCCATTTGTTTCCCCATCTCATCTCATGAAGATCATTTTTGTTTTAGAACTCTCATTTCAAGTTGTATAGGGGCATCCAATCACAAGGCAATAAGCAAATTAAGTCTTCTGACCAGACCTGTAAATGATCACAATCTTTGTTTCCCACCTAAGCTGTTAACTGCACAAATGCGGATTGGGGGAAAATGACCTATTCAGCGTAAAAAGAGTACAGGCCTTTAGTTTTTAATATATTCAGTAGGGGATCCCTTTATAAGGTACCTCTAGTGCCTATCCCTACAGAAGCATCAGTCTGCGAGGTAGATTACATCTTACAATGAAGAGTCTATGTGGCCTGTGTCTTGCATGTCTAGGGAGTGGGTGTCAGATCCCCTCTATGTAGGTGTCTTCTGTCTTAGAAGTTTATACTGTTTGGCCCCAATTTTCCACCCTATTGATTAAAACAAATAAATCAAGGGTCTTATTATTGTCTCTCTATTGTCTGTTATGGTTACAGACTGGGACAACCTGCGCCACAATCACTCAACATTTTTGAGTGAATGGTCAAAGAGTATCCTCTACCGGTTTGAGACCATTCAATTGTCTGCATTCCTTGCTTTGAAAAAGCGCCGTAAAGCTAGATTTGAGCATTTAGCCAAAAATGAAAGTACTCATTCCATTTTTGAATATGATACCGCATTTTTCCATCTTGTTCAAAAGCTGCATTTGTTTCACATCTAATTTCCTCCCTCTCTCATTATTTCTGTAGGGTGGTGGGGGTGGGTTAGACCTTTAACTAGGACGTTATGTCACACAGTTTCCTCACAAGGGAAATCTCAAGAATGGTTCAACTTAAAGAAAGAAAAAAGGGTTGAGTTTAATCAAATATAAATAGCCGAAGACTTTTTCTTTTTGTTCTTATAAACGTTTCTGTTTTACAAGAACAAATTCCAGAAATTTTTATGGAAACGGGCTCTCCCAGGCAATTGAACTCCACAGACGAAGAACCTGAATTGCTTGTTAACATTGCTCTATGTTAATACACATCCTAAGTAGACGGCAGACATGTCATCAGCCGTCATACTGTGGCGTCTGGTCGCTCTCCAGTCCGTACTCTATTAACTAGGGCTTTTTCTGTGGCATTGCCCATGCCCAAAGTCAGGATCGTGCTGAGACACAGGACCTGTTTAAACACCGACTGCCAGACTCAGAGCGTCGCTCGCGCATGCTGTCACAAATGACAGCTTAAATGAACATTGCACTCACTTTAAATGTCCTACTCAGTCTTCTGTTGAGAAGATTACGAGCCATATTTTGCAACATATCAAATCGGCAATAATTTAATATATACACCGTAGCGTATACCCCTCGTGGATCAAGTGAGGGATACCTTACATAGACCCGAAATCGACTTCCTAGTGTTTATCTTTGGTCTAAATTGGTGGTTAGTCAGTAAAAGCGTAGTTTTATTTCAATGTAACATGGCACTTTTTAATAAGATTTTAGACTGACATTAGGCACTGGTCACAATCATTCATAAACCGAGTATGTTAGGAAACCCCCGTGCAAAATGACACAGTGTTTAGTAAAGTGTCTAAAATATTCTGACACCAACGTCACAGTAAAATAGGGTTTATTTGAACTGCCTGAATAAAACGGGATTGAGGAATTAACCATGACAAGGCATGTATTATTTTAAAAAAGCTCATTAATTTTAGAATGGTATGATTAGCAAGGGGATTATGACTACCATAGTAAGACTTTTTTTTTTTTTTACATCCTGTCAAATGTTTTATTATCTTTGGACATACTGTGTACGCTACAAGGGCTTTTATTTAGCAGATTTTGACTTGGTAATGTTCAAAAGAACAGCAAGGTTATTTATCTAATAAATTCCTTAGCTCCCCTTTTCACAAGTACAATTTTATAAACTAAGTGTACAGGCTAAATTAGGTTTGATGTGGGGGTTTTTTTGTTTTTGTTTATATATCTTTTGTATATATTCTTTTGTATTAGTAGCCCATAATTAGAGTTAATAGCTGATTTAAACATTTAAAATATTTTTCTTTATTTTGACAAGCTGACAAATCAGACAAAGCAGATGAACAGAAAATGTGGTGTAAGTCAGTGGACATTTCTGATGTTCTGCTGTAAAGGAAACCCATTAGGCTGGTCCCTGAAGTTCTACGAACCTAAACCTGATAGAATGTGCAGGGGCATTTGGCATCAATAAGCAGGCAGCTCTTTCTGCTATTTGCCGGCATGCTAACTCAAGCCTGCGGTGGAGCCTCTCTCTACCATTCAAGGTTGCTGGGAATCCGTATAGCATCACGGGCTGATACCCAGACTTTAGCTGGACTGCTTCTTTGTCCGATATGGAGGTTACAGCTGGGCCACTCATCATGAGCATTATTGTACTATGAGTGAACTACGGTTCCTCTAGCCCACTGTAACCAGTTGGCTTTGACTGCCTCAGCTACTTTTCAATTCTGGTGAGTGGTTTGCCAAACACATTGTTTGGGCCATAAGCTGCAATGATTGCTGCCCAGAGGAAGGCCTGTAGCCTGTGCCTTTGGTTTTGTTTCGGTTATCCTGGGAGCGTGTGTGTATGTGGTGTGAACCTATTCATGGAAGCTCATTTATGTGTTCACATTGAGCCACTTTTGTTTGTTTATTTTGCTTCACATAGCATTGCAGTGTATGGAAAGAAACATTACTTGAGGTCACATGCTCCAATGACTAGGCTAAAGGAATGTATTTCTATGGCAATTATGGCTTGCTCTGATGGAAGTTAAGCTTTCAAACTCTGCAGCAGACCTGATCTTGGGCTTGTTGTGGCAAAGCGAAACGTTGTTCTAAATTATCCTGGAAACATCATAAGCGACGACTCACTCGTATCTGAGGTGAAAGCATTTCCCCTGCACCTTAATGTGCTGGCAGGCAGGAGCAGAAGCACAGCTGCCATCTTATCCCTGCTGGTAGGCCATGTATTACTCAGAAACGGCCAGCAGGTTGTGTGTTTTTCTGCTTGAGAGGAGTCCAAAGAGTGAATCTAGATTTAAATGCACCTTTCGGTAGAGAGTCCTTTTTAGGACTTTTTAGTCCCTTTTTTACCCTCAGGTAAATCTAAATCAGATCTGGCATCATCTGCAGTACATTTGGTGTCAGAGCTAGGCTAGGTAGGTTATGCTTGTTATAGTATCATTTTTTTAATGCTTTAAGAATAGTGATTTCTAGCTAAATAGATTGCTATTACTAATTTCATTTGAGATTAATTAAAATTGATCTCAAAGGTTGAAGATTCCTTACTAGATTTAGCTATCTTAAAGTATTGTGATTACCTGGTTTGGGAACTTTTTGAGTTACAGACTAACTAGCTATCTAGTCATTGAGTTCAGCTAAGTGGCATATGGCATTTTACTTTCTGTTGGTTGATTTATAATTTCGGCTTCTTACCATTCCATCAGTTTTCTCTCATTACACACCAGACCGAAAATAATCATTCATATTGTACAGGCGTCCCTCTAAACTCCAAGTAATTACCAGTGATCTGAAGTACAGGTCTATAGTGTGATGACAGGGGAACCTCATAGGTTCATACCACTTTAATTTAGATGTTGCAGAGTTCAGTAAATTCTAATATCTTCTGTGCTTTAGTCCTCAAATAATTATTTTTTTGCGATCCCCTAAGCGTTTTTGGGTTAGGGTCGGTATACTGGTATGCAGCGTGAGTAATAAAATACTCGTGGAGTTCATGTCTGCGGCACTAGTAATGAAAGCTGTTAACTCACCAAGATAGAAGAATATTTAAAAAGCCACAGCTTTTCTTCTGTGTATAAACACACAAATAAATCTCCCCTGCAAGAATCACATTTCTTCTAATTTGAGTGGTGTCTATTTATCTTTATACTTCCAGAGTTGGCTCAACCAATTCAGTGTTTTGGCTGGTGTGTACGATCTCATTCTTGCTTTGAAACTAGTCAGAGTCCTGCTTCTCAGCTAAATGACCTTGGGCTGAATCCTTATTGAGATTAAGTAGGACACAAGCACCTAACCTCTACTGAATGGGGTTTATATTTTGCATTGGTTTGGGTTATTCCCGCATAAGGATCCAAATGATTTCCATGCAACCTAGAATGCCTAACCTGAGTAAACTAAAACGGAGTGTGTGGATTTTTCCAGAACACAGTTCTATTCAGCACTGCTTATTGTCTTGTGTGACCTACCACATTCCATCACAGTCGTACCGCATAGACAAGCAGGAGGTTGATCTTACAGCTACCATTGTCCTCTGTTTTCTTAAAACTGATAACAGAACTCCTAATGTGTTTCACCAGCCACGTGTGAAGATCCATAGCAAAATAATCCAGTGGGAGAATTCCAGCTCTGTATTACGACCCACAATGGATCAGCCAAGCGCCTGCCAGGCTTCACATTTCTCACGAACCTCTTAAAATTCTCATGGGGGCTTGTCCCTGCTTTTTCAGCGCAACATGAAAATTACAGCTGTCCCTTTCAGAAATAGCCTGTGGATGTTCCGTAGTTCCTGAGTGTGTCCTGTGGTCGGAGCAGAATGGGATTCCAAGGATGTAGCCGGGGTGACAGGCCCGGTGTAATTATATAATTTTCTTGAGTATGAGAACCTAGCTGTCCATCTTGCGGCTTCTGACGCATGTGCCACAGAGTTCCAGTCTCATTTCTCAGCTCACAGCGCCAAGCCACGTTCCACATCCGTCCATTAAAGCATTACCTAACATAGAAGAACACTCGGAACTATGGATAACATTGCCATTGAACTGGACTTACAAGATGACCTGGTTTAAATGACCCCTTTTACAATCATTTACAATCACAGTTGCTGATCGGGATCTGTGTAACTTAAACTTTCTGGAAGAGGTAGGTGGGTTGAGTACCCTATAAAAAATGTGAGTGATGTGTGTGAATATCTTCATAGTCCTTAATCAGCTGTATGCTTGGATTTAGCCCGTTTCCGTGGGAGTGTCCAAGTCTGATGATACCACGGATGCACTAATAGACAGCTTGCAGATCCCTGTTCTTCTCCAATGATGATGCAATCCAGTCAAACAAATACCTGGTCTTGTTTAATGGGTTATCATCTGCAGGACTCTCCACCCTTGCTTTTGTGTATTTAGTGGTTGTTTATTTGTTTTATAGCATCTTCAGTTGGTACTTCAACTTAAAACCCAGGAAGAAGAAACAAGTCTCGTCTCTAACCCTAACCTTGTACCTCTCTTCCTTGACTGTGTGCTCATTCAGTATAAAATAGGAGCCACTCAGCAACTAGTAGGTAGCTGGCAAGCCAAGCAGACAGCCATTTATTTACCCATCTCTCTCTCATTCTCAGTTGTCTGAGAAACCTTTTGGTTTTGGCGAGGGGTAGCAGCCCAGCATTTTTACACATCCCGATGTCCAGAGAGCGCATTCTATCTACGACATAAAATGTTTTAAATCGGTTCACAAAGCAAACATGGCCTTGAGTGTAACCCTACTCTGCAGTAGTCAAATTCCCAAGCAGCTTTTCCAGGCCTAGCTAGGCGCTTGTTACCATCAAAAGCCGACCTATACACCGTCAGCATTTATTTACAGACTATTTTACCTTAAAAGTATGGAACTTCCTACTGTCCTCCTGGTACCGTGTTCATTTCAGATACAGAGGAGGCCAGCAATGACCAATTGGATAATTCTTATTCCGTGGGTAAAATCCATCTGACAAGCTGTCTGGCTGAGAATAACAGCAGGTCTCCCTTTGAAGTCCCACATTTGGAGGGGCTGCTGCATTGTGTTGTGCTCTCTGGTTGTCCCACGGAAATCCCCCTATTGTTTCTCCATTAACGCGGCTCTCGTAAATCAAGCTTCTCGGCTGAGGCCTTCGTCGCTGGTAACCAAGCGTAGAGCTGTCCTCGCGCATGGGAAATAACAAGATGGTCCAGTAAGTCCGGCCTCTTTGTGGATTAAAAAAGAAGAAAAAAGCAAGTAAAACGCACGCTGTCGATTCTCTTTATGCCAAGGTTTGTCCTTTCCAATTCAATTAATTTCAGTTTTCCTTCTTACTAAACATAACTAAACCGTATTTTTGTTAATTTCATTTCTAATATGATTTCTTATAGGTTTGTTGTTCGATTTTTAAGAAAATGTTAAATTCAGTAGGCATTAGTGATTATAATATTGGTCTGTAAGAGAGCTTTCATATGTGGGAGTGTCTATTCAGAATAGAGATACATCACATGTGTCTCTCAAAAGAAATAATAAAACGGAGAGCACTCAAATCAGAGCAATCATAATTTTTACTTTAAATATAGTATTTATCATATTTTAGCACAGTGTCAAAATGGGACCAGTAGCCTGTCCAGTTGCATTTCATGAGTTTTTATTCATTTACTGAAAGCATCTGCTGTATGTTGGTGCCTTAACAACTGCGCTGTATGCTGTTAACGGGCACTGCAAAGAACTCCAATGACGTCACCCAATCTTGAATGCCAGAGCACTGAGATGAAACGGTTTGATAAAGTAGTCTAACATAGCTAAAACAGTGTGAAAGTCAGATCAACAATGACCCATAAACAGGGCAATTTGATTTGCTCTTCATTCCCATAACAAATATATTCCAAAAAATAGTTTGGACAACAGTTAGACAACTGAACATGTTGTTTCTGCTGCTTCTATTGGCTATTACTATAACTACTACCACTACGACTATTACGACTACTACCACCTACTACTGCTATGCTACTTTAATCTCTGATATTCTCTCAGAAAAGGTTTATTTTGTTTTCCAATGATTTTACCATTTTAATCAATGGAAAATAAAATTTAGCGCACTCCTTCCTTTTTCTAGGAAAATATAGGAATAACATTCTGGGAAAGTATAGTGTTGCAAAAACAATCTTTCATCTTTCATCTATTTATTTATGGTTGGATAGTGTTTATTTCTGTTTCAGATGTCAAGCTTTAATTAAAAGCTCAAAAGTCTCACACAGAGTTATTTAGCTAGCCGTCAGCTGCAGGAAGGAATGGGAAACAAGATTATTATATATATATATATTGCTCTGTATTATCCCAATGTTTTTTGTTTTGTATTGGCGGGCTCATCTGTCCAGCTAGCTAACATTGTATGCTGTATAATGTTTGTCAAAATTAGTTTCTTAATTTATTTATTTTTATTTGGCGGGAAAAAAATGTGTTCTTAGGAATAACCCAACTAAAAATAATTGACTATGATTTATCAACTACGATTTATTAACCTGGTGATGCCAGCCATGCTTTGACTATTGTAAAAGTTATAATATAATAAAACAAAAACAATTTAAGTGCAGTCAATAAATAAAATACCAATAGCAATACAGAAATTGTTTTAAAAACCAAATTGATACAATATTGAAAAGCTATTTGGACTGGGACCAAATCAGAAGCCAACCTGCTAATCGTACTTTAAATTAATTTAAATTTTAAAAAATTTTGTTAGTAGAAGAAATAAAATACTTATTAAAAAAAAAAAAAAACTGAAACTATATTTAAAAACATTAAATGCAATTAACCGCTTGTCAAATTTGTCCCAGCCTTGGTCTGTCACTACATGTTGTGCATGTGTACTTGGATGATTATTATTCTTCTCGATGTCATGCGATTATGTGTAATTAAAATGAAATTATACAGAGCTCCTTCTTTGGACCAGTGTCACTTCACTATCTTTAAGTGGAGCGCCTCTCTCTGAGCACATTTTGTGGGCTAAGTGTCTGTGGGCCTCCATTAGGGAAAGGTTAAAGGGCTGTCCTTTGTTCACGCACGGCTGCAGTACGTGGCTGAGCTGCTGTGAAAAGTAGGACCCCCGTTGCATTGTAAGCTGGCAGAGAACAATGAAAACTGGCTCAGCAGCGTGAGCCTTCTCAGTGAACTACTTTGCTCGGCCCTGCAGGAGAGCCCGGGTGTGAGGGCCCTTTTAGAGATCGAAGGCCACGAGGCTGGACGAAAGCAAAGGGATGACCCAGACCTTCTGCTGCAGAAACTCTACTCAGCTCGTTATTATTTATACGCAGCCCTTGTTGCATTAAAGGTGTAGCTTGGCAGGTCTGGAAAACGCAAGTTCCGTTTGGCTCTATAGATTAATTATAGATGAACATTACGGTGTGTTTAAAATAATTTGTCTGACTAATGTGACATTCCTCTAAATGACTCTGTTTCCCCACAACAGAACTACTGAATATTATACTGCAGAAAGACTGATGTGTCTGACAGTGCCAGCATATGCGGAGATTCAAATATAAGACGTTTGTATTGCAGGTCACTTCCTGGGCAACAACACAGTAATTGATGTGCTACGACGGGAGGGGTACGCAGTGGAACACACTCCCGCAGGGCAACCCATTAACAGGTAATAGCAACACCACTCAATCCTCTGTCACAACCCCTAACCCAGCAGAGGCCTCTGGTAGACCGCATCACTGACCTGACCAAAGAAAATCCATTCCAAGCACATGACCCGTTGTCGGCCTGCCGCAGCTAATTTAAACAGGAAGTAGCTCTGTTAAATAGACCGTAAAGTGAGCCCAGGAGGGCCACACTGAATACCGTTATGGAAAGATTGTGGGGAACCCAAGGGATTTTGAGGGGTTGGGATGCAGTCACGTGCGTATACTCAGACACATACACACAAATTCACACATGGATCAGTGTTGCCTCTGTTATAAAACATCTAAACCTCACTCACACCTCTATGGGTAATCCCTTTAGCTACAGGATATCATGTGGGAACCTCAGGATCTGTAATGTCTGTCCGTTAGTTTAATTAATTAGTTAACATGATTGTTCAGTCTGTGAAAAAATGAAGAGTTAAGCATGACTTCCCCAATGACTCCCTACAGAGTCTTTTAACACCCGGCGTGTCACACGGTTTCATCAGCACTCAGTACTGGATATAACATCAGTTCCAGGCCTAACCTCCTTCATAGATTCATATACTCTTTAATGCAGCTGTGTGTTCCTCCCTGAATGTGTGTCAATGGTTTAAACGACACACATAGTTACAACGGCCTTGCTCACTTGACCCATTACCATGAAATTTAGACTTTCCAAAATCACTTTCCATCTTACAGGTGTCACATGACCGTATCTGGTGTAAAAGGTCACGTTTGAAGGCAAAAGCAGTAGGCAAAAAAAGTCCCTTGAAGGGTGAGTTACGAAACGAGAGTCAAAACGTGTTAAGTTTGATTGACGCGAGCAAGATGGACTACTGTGCAGACTATCGGCGTATTCTGTTTACAGCCGTTTCCTGCCCTATGAAAAGAAGAGCAGGAGGAACGCTTGGGTGTGAAGCGAAAGAAGTGACGGTGTGTCACTAATGTTTCATTATGCCCAAATTTTCACGTTTTTATGCTTTAGTCCCTGTAAACTGATATTTCATCAGTGAAACGGGCATAAAGTTACATGAGTGCTGGGCTTTGCCGCCCACCCTGGGCCGAGGGAGCTGGGGGGGGGGGCAGGGGTCTGCATGGCATTTATTTATTTTTGTCCCTCTCGGTTTCTTGGACTGGATTTCAAATGGGCACCTCTTTCCAAGCAACCTCACTCCCAGTTTGTGTAACTTCACCGCAGACACAAAACAGATGTTCTGTTCTGCTTAGCTTGTTGTGAAAAATTTGCCAATGATTTGTCCTTTATTTTTCTCCATTGAAGCTTAGTCCTTCCAAGTGGAATATGTCTACAGCTCATTACTCGGCCTCTGCTAGCCTGGGTGATATCTTCCAATCAATTTTAGAGGGTATGAGGAACAAATTGCAGTTTTATTGGTGCAAATGGCTTATCCACTCTTCTAGTCCATTTGTTGTAGATGCTGGAGATTATAAAACAAAAATAAACACAAGGCTATGTAGACTTATTTAGTCAGAGCGGTCAATGTTCTGGCCACTGCAAAAAACTAATTTCATTATGCACCAATGTTTTCTTTTCACAATAACAGCCTTGTGCCTATTAGCAGACTCTGAGAGAAAGTTGCTTTGATTCCATGTATTCTCAAAGTAACTCTCAAATTACTGAATGAGATCGCCCCCCTCTGGGCAGAAAGACCATAAAAACCTGGTCCGCTGCACATAGTGTCCAGGGCAAAACCATAATAATTATTCCGTATAAAATGTTAGGCATGTGTCATCAGGGCAGGCCCTGACAGACATGCTTGACAGAATGAGGAGGTGAAATGCAAGCAAGCCACATAAGTTGGTGATGAAAGCTCACAATTAAATGTATTCTTAATAAACCAAATTAAGAAAGGTCTGTTTTGTCCATAACATTTGGCTTAACCAATGAACATAAAGGAAACCTAACCAAATTTGTCTTTCATCACTATCTCTGGGACCCTTCAGACTCTGTCTCGAAACTGATTTACATACGTGAGTTGTTAACATACGTGAGTAAACACGTGGAATTTGTTTATTCCATTTTCAATCCCTCACAGCTTACAAGGCCATTCCTTATTAGCAGATTCCTGCAACATCCACCCCCCCCCAAGAGTTCCAGGCCAGGCTGGAGCCCGCCTTCCTCAGAGTACCTCAGTATCTTCTTTTACTAGTTCAGTTCAGATGTGCTTAATAACCCGTCTAAACGCAGGGTGAGGAATGGAGTTATGTTTTTGTGCCCAGCCCGTTCTGATTTCAACATGAATGAGCGCTTGGAATGTTCTGTTGTAAATGTGGACAACAGCATTTGGGGTTATCAGGGGTTGGCTTCGCAGTTACTTAGACAAATAAAGCTGTAATTTAAAATGACTGCCATTTTTAAGTCACATGCGTGTGCCTAACATCAAATGGCCAAATAGTTAAACAAAAGCAGCTTTTGCTCTTAACCTCAATCGTCCACAATCGTCCTTTCGAGCCTCTGACAGATCTCAGAGAATATACCCTCATTCTCCTCCAACCGACTGCCGCTTCTCTCAGCTATTACTATTGGAACAGAATTAAGCAAGCAACAACGGGTGTTGGTCTGATATTTAAACTTACTGTAAATGTGTGCCCTGTACCAGAGACATTCATTGTATAATTACTTGCATTACATTTATTAGGGTTTTGGTTTGTTGCTAACTCAAAAACACTGGTACGTGGCTTTAAGTACCGTGTTTAAACAGTCTGCAAAAAAAGTGTTTCCATCTATGATCAACCCAGGCTCTTGCTGTGTATCTCATGTATTATAGTACACAGCCAGCTGATTTTAGCGGTTTGCGTCTTCCCTAGAGGTCGACTCCCAAAACTGGCGTCCTCCCCGCGCCACTTGGGCCAGGAGCTGGAGTCCTCGCCGCACCAGGAGCACCCTCTGGAGGACATGCTACCCCACGTGATGCTGGACGTGAGCCTGGACCTCCTGGAGAAGGTGGACCGGCAGCTGAAGAAGAAGCGGCGGAACAAGCAGAGGAAGCTACGCCCGCGGCAGTTCAGCGACCTCTGGGTCCGCATGGAGGAGAGGTGAGAACGACAACGTCAGCTGGGGAGCCCGTGGCTGCGTTCGCTCGCGAGGATGTCGGCCAGTGCTATAAGTCGTATAGGTAGCTACCTTAACCCTTCACGTTTTTTTCACTTTCAATATCACTAAGGCTGTATTGTATCTGCCCTGGGCTTGCAGTTCTACAGTAAAACCAGTCGGACCAATAGAGACAAACCCATATCAAGTCCAATACATTCTCCTTACTGGCTGGATACCTCTTCTTACCTATGTGTATAACTAACCGTGTCGCATGATTTAAGGGATCCAGCCATTGATTTCAAAGGCTGTTTTCTGAGACTTGAGCAGACAACATTTGCTAAATTTGTTTTGTTGTTGTTGGATATGGTGATCTTGAATCCTACATGATCCCGATCTTGTTTCCTACATAAAGAGACACCATGTTCCAAGTCATTAGGGGAAGACAGCAGTTCATTGCCAGAAAAAATATGTTTTACCCAAACTTTTCATCCAATCATTCCATGTACACCCTATATCACAATCGCTGAAAAGTCTTTCAGCTAGTGTATTAGAGTTAGCTAGCAGTAGATACTCTTTTTAGATGTATCTGTATCAATGTTAGAAAGCAAATATTTTAAAATAGCTTTAATAAAAATCACAGCATGATTCTTACAAAGTAATAACATATGTATTGACGCATTTGCATGTTTTTCTTATAGTACTGCCAGGATTCTACAAGCAAAACATGCATATATCATATATCATGTTACCTAGTCGTACAAGTATCAAGTCTTTTCTCTTCTTACAATAGTAGCGGCTCACACGGCAACACAACAGTCTCAATTTTACACTTAATCCACTTGGTTTTACCGATGCAGTGACAAACAAACTTAGACCTATAGAAAACATTTTTGTTTTATATCGAAGTGTTTTTGCCAAGAGCAATCAAAGGAGAATAAATGTCATTAATGAAAAACAGATGGGCAGCGACTTAAATTCACATGCTTGCTACAGGCTCAGGTCAGTCATAGCATCTCACCAAGTGGCCCACAATATTGCACACCAACCGTTAGTGAAATACTTCACTAAATTCTTCTGATTAGACCGTCCGTTTGCTCCAATCAGCAGCATGTATGATAGTAGTGTCTATGTGTGTGTTTTTTAAAATGATTATTTATTCATGAATTTGACTGTCACTGATCCAGCGTGCCTCAAGAACCTGTTGGTTTGTTTTGGCTGCCTATGTCCCAGTCACCGCTGCGCTGGCTCTGGAAGAGTGAACATCAAAAGCCTAGGATGAAATTGTTTAATGGCCATGCTTAGCAGCTTTGCTGGATCCGTCCACCATCTGTCTCCAAGGTCTTTAGCACGCCAGCCAGCTGGCGAACCGCCAGCGCCTGACTAAGTTCCCCTGCCGCACACACGTGTCTCAGTTAAACCTGACTGAAAAACAGTATTTCCATCCAAAACAAAACAAAACATGGCCCCCTTTTCCATGGGGGTTTTAGGCAGAGAGGAGTTTGGGTTACATAGGCTTGACCTCGCGATTAGTGACATTCAAACATTGCAATTCTAAATAAATCTGAGGAAATAAGATGCCTTATCGCTTTTACTTAAATAAATAAAAAATTATATTGTTAATTTGTTGTAATTGTAAATAATCGTTATCATTGCCATGGTGACCTGGAACCGCTGGTGTTTCAGAAAATGGTCTATGATGGATTCTGAATCCTCATGTACTTCTGCAGAAGAAAGGACACACTTCCTGTAGTGTGTCATTGTGTTTAAAAAAAAAAAAAAAAAAAAAAGAGGGGGGAATGATGTTGCACCCTTGAGCAAGTTAATATAAGTTGCTTCAGCAAACATCCAGCTGTTTAAATGGGAAACTGTACTAATTGTAAGCTTTGGAAAATGTCCCTTTGGATTAGGGCATCAACAACAACAGCAGCATTAATAATCATAGGAATTCACATCTGTCTTTCAGCTCCACGGAAGACCATCCAACGCCCCGGATGGTCCGCATTATGAATGGATACACCACCGTGCGCCCTTATCTAAGAGGTCACGAACGGTCTGGCCTAATCCATACGTCAGTGGGCTCGGCCGCTTCTAGCACCATTCTGCAGCTCACGTCGTTGTTGACGATGAGCACTCAAATATTGACATTCCTACTGCGCTAGTCCCCAGGCCGAGACTGTGTCCATATTCTGGGCTGCCTTTCCACACTCTGGTTGATGCATATCAGATTTGACTGGGTGGTTACCGGTGCAGAGAACGCAAATGTGGACGGATTCAGGGAGACATGGTTCCTCCCTGAAGCCATTATTTATTCTTCTCCTCTGGAAGAATTGCTTTTTATATCCCATAGTACTATGGGCATTGTGTGTGTATAACACATATGTATGTGCATTTATGTATTGTAGATGTCAGTCGCTGATGATTAAAATGATTAAATATTTGTTGTGTGGGGTGGGGTGGGGGGTAGGTTGGATAAATGAGAAACACATTTATTGGGCCACCTTTTAGGTGCAGGCCACAACAGTAATTAATTTCTCTTTTTGGATGTGGGAATAATAATTAGTTTTGCTTTTTGCGTTCAGAGATGTTCTGTTTGAATGTTTGTTTTTGTTTAATGTAGAGGTTATTCATTTAATTTATTTTATTATTATTAATAACTATATAGTTTTAGCTAATCAAATGTATTGTTTATTGTGGCAAATGGCTTTACAAAGTCTATAAATACTTAACAACACCCTTACATTCTATCAGGGAAAATATAGGACTTTTACAAATCAAGTTTATCTTTTATACCATTTTTTCACTTTTCTGCAGCAAGACAAGTATCTAATGATCAATATGATTGGAATGTATTATTTTGCATATACTTTTGATAAAATAACCTGTTGAAATAAAGAAAGCCTTGATATGAAACAGGTTTTGAGCGTGGTTTATATTGGGTATATTTATTACACTGTTTTCCATCTGACTGAAAACCCATGCGTAAAATAGGTTATTGAATGACCCTGTTTTCTGGTACTTGGGACGGTAGTAATGCATGAGGACACGGTTTCATCTATTTTTTGTCACGTTGTATTATTAGGTCATATATTGAATCATAATGTATTATTTTTCAAGTTTATAATACCTGCTGTATAGATATGACTTAAATGATTTAATCAGAAATGTTTATTTCTGACCTGACACTATGTAACATTTTATGTAGCTTCTTTGCATGTTTTATTTAGATTCTTTGCATGTTTATGAAACATGCCAGCAGGTTCTAATTCTAATGCTATTCAATTTTTTCATTTCAATATTTAGTAGTGGTATATCAGTAAATGTCATTGTGTCAATTTATTTACTTTTAAACGGATGAGAATAATACTAAATCTGCAAATGTTCCGCTTCGTCATAATGTTTTATGAGGGAAAAATCAGCTGCTCAAAAAAAGGTGTTCAGCTGGTTTGGCAAAAGTTATGTGCTGTGCTGGCACTGAACCCTTGGGCTCATCCAACTTCTCTGCATTCCTGATCCTTTGTTTCTTTTGGTGCAAATCTTTGATGATACAATCCATTGCATTGCAAATACAGTGAGCAGGGGAGGTGTTCCCTTTCCACATTTTACTTTAATCACAAAGCTGGATGAAGATCAAAAACGCTGGCGTGATCTTTATGGCTCATAACCATGGAAAGACCAAATCTGTGAGAAACAGGAATGTGAGCACAAATATTGCCCTCATTGAGAGTTGGACACAGCAGGGGAAAAAGGACAGAGCAGTGAAGGGATCCTTTGGTGGTGTCTGGTTCCTGCTTCCTAATGCATATCACATTCTTCTGTAATCATTGGGTTCTTCTCATCACCTGGCTTTGAGCATGCTTTCATAGCATCAGGTAAGATTAGTGACATCTGGAACAGATATTTTCTCTGAATATATGTATCACTGCTGTGAACTGAGTACTAAAAAAGATTTAGATTCGCTTTAATATCCGAAATATGAACCATTACTAATGGGTTATTTCCCTTTAAGAACCCAGAATTCTGAGCAGATATGCTAAATCTCGTGAGAGGGCTTGGTGAGAGCAAACTTTAAAATCTCTATTTTCTACAGACATCTGAGCTGAGCAATCCAAGGCCCTGATCTTTGCCTCCTCTGCATCGGTGTGACAGGTCTTGGACAGGGGCGCCTCTAGGAGCTTCCCAGGCAGCATTTGGTGAGTACCCCGGTGAATGCCCTGGGGCAAGCCCCAGGGGGAGTGAGAGGAGGGATCATTCCGGTGAACAACCTACAGAAGTATCTCTTGGACGAAGAGAAGCAGGCAAGGGCCTCCAAAAGGTCTGCTCCCGCACAAGGATAACTTATCCCTCCCACTTAAGCCATTTCTCCTCTCTTTCCCCTTCCCCTCCGCAATGGCAGAGGAAGAGGGGGCATTGATTGCTGTCTCTGGGCCAAGACCAAGGTGATATAAATATTGAATATGTTCCAGCAGCTGCAGGTTGTTCTAGGTGTGCATGCTACGCCCTGCTCCCCTGGCCTCAGCCAGTCAGCTGGACCCAGAGCCACTCGCTTTCTGTCTGCTTCCTTTAGGGCCGAGATGCAAGGCGAGGACTGTGGCAAATTGGTTTTACTTGGTGCGTTGGAGGGTTTTAATGAGCAGGAGGAGGACCCCTCCTCATCAGTCAAGCTTTTCCTTTGAAAAAGAGCTCATGCCACTCATTAGTGGATGGACAGATGCATTGAGTTAAGCCTGGCCATCCACTGATGAGGAGAGCTTGTCAGTATTTGATGACCAGCCGATGGTAGCGACTGTAACTCCCCCCATGCATCCCAATTGCTGGGCAGTTAAAACACCATCCTGATGGCAAACCAGGCTTGGTTGTTGGCTTCCTACATAGGCGGCATTGACACTTGATCACTAGGACTCTCCTTATGGCCGGGAAACTTAATTAGCCAGGCAATGAGCAGAAATTGGCTGCCTTCAAGGACACGCCTATTCCACTTGGTCATATGTTTGGCCCAGCAGTGGTGGATATGCATGAAGATATGCCTCAAATATCTGTTATGGGTCTCAGTCACAAAAAATTACCTGTCACTGTCCCAGTGCTCACTAAAAAGGTAAAGATGACATATCTGCTTATGTCAAAATTCCACCCTCTAGCTCAGCACCCAAGACGGCTAAAGAACAAATTGAAAACATAGGTTTTTTAAATCTGGTTTCAAATGTTGAGACTGAGTCTGATTCCCAGACAAAGTTTGGTATATTATTCCATAGTCAAGGGGCTATGTATGAAAATACTTTACCACCTGATTTTTAGCTTTTACAATATCTGAGGATTGTAGGGGACAAGGATTTCTTTTAAATAAAGCTGCCAAAGACCATTTAGTGCCTTAAAAGTGAGTAACACCGACAAATGGGTAACTAGTGAAGTGATGCTAGGACTGGTGTGATGTGGACATATTTTTTGCTTTGGCAAAGATCCTAGCGGCAGCATTTTGTACAAGTTACTCTTGGGACACGTCACCAGATTCTACCGGTTTAGCGTAATGAACACACTGATTGTTAAAGCCATTCCTTCCCCCTCTCAATAAAAGGTGAGAGCTCTCAGCTTGCATATAGCTATACAGCTGTCTTCACGACAGCTACGGTAAACTTAGCCATTAGTGATAATTCACAATTCTTATTTTAAAGGGAACATTGGGCAATTGTCATAAATATGGTTCCCTGAAGTAGAAATATTAACCATCAGTCTTTAGCTGCAGTGCTGCAGTGGCTTTGAAGAAAAAAACTGACATGTGGTATCATTGCCTCTGTATTTCATAATATTGTGGTCACATGACACCAGTGTTCTCGTGAGATCTGGCGTAACTGCTGAGAATTTCTTGAGAGTTCTTGAAGGGAAACCCATTTCTAATGATTAATATTTATTTCGGGGAACCACATTTACGATAATAACCCAACGTTCTCTCATATTTAAAAGTTTACTAACTTTATATTAACTGAGATAATATTATATTACCTGTGGCATGCAGGACATAACTAGGAGCACCAGTGAATGAGGCATCATACCCTGCTAATCAGGCTTTCTCCTGGGCGGAACCTGAGTGTAACATGCTCTCACTAAGAGATGTGAGACTAATGACAGAAATCACTATGTCCCGACACCTGTGTCAATAGGACATTTTAGTGTCTCTCCAACCTTTAAACACATTCACAGTTCAAAGCACTAACAATGTATGTTTATAGCTCCACCAGTAGAAAAAGCATCAATAGTGAAGCATGTGACACACATTGCTGTTCTAATCCCAAGTGGTTTTGCCAGAGATACCTTTGATCCCACAAGAATCTGTTTTAGACTGCAAATAGGCTGGGAAAATCTTTAACCTGTAATTTGGAAAGTGGATCCGCCTAGATATTACCCCATACAATGAGGTTTTCCATGGAAACCGTTAAGACCATTAAGAACTAGAATGTTCTTTTATTGTATATAAATTGTGGTTATTTTATTCCACCGAGAGGGTCTGGATGTTCAAACCAACAAATTAAGTTTTAACAATCTCAAATAAACCTTTATTTCACTTAAGGTGTTAGATAACCATTTTTTGTAAGCCAGTTTTTTATTTGATCAAAATAATGTCTTAATAGGAGGGTTTTGGCTGATTCATTTTTGACAGGTCTCTATATGTTGCATAACACAACAAGCAAAGCACACAATTAATTAGGAACTTAACCATTCAGAGAAAAAAGGGTTTATGGTAGCTTCTGGGGTGTATTTGATATGTAATAAATATAATATTCAACCTACCTGGGGTATATATGACGCATTGTTTTACATAGTAATAAAGTATTTCCTGGAAATAAATGGTGTGAACATCTTAACAAGGACAATCTTTCCTTACTTGGCCACTGTCTTCTTTATGTTGGCCAATGCTTTTCAAAATATGCAGAATGATGGGATAAATGATGAGACTTTAAGTGTGAATTTAAGGGTTGCTCTGCTTTTAATCGGGGTTTGTCTGTCAAACAGACAAACAGTTACATAGGCACCAACTTTTTGCCAGTTGGGGATACTTTGTTTAATTATTTAACTTTTAAAAATTGTTTAATTTGATTTGATTTGAATTCTGCTCTCCATTACAATCAACTTTATGACAGTAAGGAGGATGTCTGGCCAAGGAATCACAAAACGGCAATAATTCATCCAACAGTACGGGGGGTAAATACTCTATATGCAAAAAAGTATGTGGACACCTGCTCATCGAACATCTCTTTCTCAAATCATGGGCATAAATATGGAACAACTTTGCTGCTATAATAGCCTCCACTGTTCTGGGAAGGCTTTCCACTAGATGTTGGAACATAGCTGGGTATTTGCTTCTATTTAGCCCCAAGAGCATTAGTGAGGTCGGCACTGATGTTGGAGGATTAGGCCTGGCTCTCAGACGTAGTACCAATTCATCCCAAAGGTGTTCGATGCTGTTGAAGTCAGGCCTCTGTTCTGGCTAGTCAAGTTCTTCCATACCAATCTCAGAAAAAAATAACATTTCTGTATGGAACTCACTTTGTGCATAGAAGCATTGTCAAGGTGAATGAGGAAAGGGCCTTCCCCAAACTGTTGCCAAAAAGAAGCATAGAATCATATAGAATGTCATTGTATGCTTTGGCCTTAAGATTTCCCTTCACTGGAACTAAGAAGCCTTGGCGAACCATGAAAAACATCCCCAGTCCATTATTCTTCCACCACCAAAATTTATAGTTGACAGTATGCATTCTGCCAGGTAGCATTCTCCTGGCATCTACCAAACCCAGGTTTGTCCATCGGACCACCAGATGGTGAGGCGTGATTCCACTGCTCCAGAGTAGAATGGCAACAGGCTTTACACTACTCCAGCCAACCCACAGGGCTGTATGGCCTGCAGTGTGTCAAATGACTTGAAACAAGGTTGAAACTCCATCCTCCCCACATGTGTTGGCAGGGTTCTATGACAAGGGGCAGAGATGCGATAGCACAACTGTTGATTCCAAATTGAGGTGAAAACCAGGGTGTTGCTGGTCTTATCACAGTACTAAACATAATTTCAGAATTTCTAATAAGTAGGTTCAAAACACACAGAATATGTTTCTTTTAAGAAACAGCATCTTTATTTTAATGCAATTCTTTGTACGTAACACTGAGATGGATAACCCCTGCCAAAATACCCTCAGATGCTCACCTGTTCTGTTTAATTGTTAAACTTTAAACCTAGCCCCAGAACAGGAATTTCCAGATGAACATGTGGGCTCTTAATGCTTTCCATCTGTGGCACCTAACTCCCGTTGTCCTGCCACAAGTCAGAATCAATCTTTTTGGCAAGAAAACAGCACTGTCTGTAAAGAGGTTGGAGGAAGGTTTGGGAACTACAGCCGGGGGATGTAAATATCATCTGACTGACTTGCAGGGATTCTGGGACCTGCATTGAGTTAAATGTTCCTTGTAAAATAAATATAATAAAACAAATAAAAGGAAATAAAATATCCCAATCTGGATTATATGTGATTCTGAGTCAGATAAATTCTTACCGTAACCTCACTTCCTGGAGTTAGCTAAACATATTTATTTAAATATTTTTAACGTTTTTGTTACAAAAAAAAGTTAATGTTAAATCATTGAATCTGAATTTAAATTAGACACTGTTACTGACCTGTATACAGATGACAATGTCTCAAGACATTAATTTAAAAAAAAATTAAATACAGCAAAACTTATTTTCATAGCAATTATTATCAGTAAGCAAATAATAAAATAAAATTATCCCATCTGTTTTCACCCCTGCTAAATTTGGTATCCCTAAAATAACCAACCTGTGTTTTGTCATTTGTTTACTAATGGATATAGGTCCAGATATAGATCTGATATCGAGGCAGCCAGCAGATAATTTGGAGTTATTTCTGTATCCATGAAAAGTTTTGAAAATTTTATGTCCAGTTTTATAAAAAAATTTGGAAATTTTGGAATTAAAAAAAAAATGTTTTTGTGAGGAGTTTTAGTCTGTTTTGCCATTTTCTCACTATCACTTTTATTTAATTGTAAGCATTTAGGTATTGTTTCATACCCTGTGTTACTATCAGTAGTCATGGAAGATGCAGAATCCCCATCCCTTGGAACTCTCACCACAAAAGGATCCATTGATAACACAATCATATAACTGTGTTAGACGAATGGTTGTGCATTTGCTAACAAATGTATAGCGCCACCTACTGGTTGATGGTTAAGGTTTGTTTGGTACATAAGGAATTTTTATGTGGCATTTGTGGCAACAACTTGTGTTAGCTTGCAAGATAGCAATCCATTTATTGGTCAGCACTGGTTTATACTATGAACTCACATTAAGTTTAGCAATGCAGCTATTTCATAACTGAACATATTTGAGCTTTAACTATGTCCCAAAAAGAACACTATAGTCAGCTGTTATGTCAGCTAAAACTCTCAACACATCAGATACAGTGGAATAAGTCATGTCTATTTAATTAACAATTAAATACTTACTTAAGCTTAATTGTTAGATATTAAAGAATTTTTTTTTTTTATGATAGTGTCATTTTGTTATGGAGAATTCAAAACTATATTAAGATTTTTGAGAGGAATTATCATTTTCAAACCAATGGTTTACTTCACAGTTAGAGGAAGTGTGTCTTGTGCATGTGTTGTAGAAAACAGCGCATTTACACACTCCAACACCTTATTTTTCTGGAAATTTTTCTCAATGAAAGAAAGGGATAATTGAAAATGATATAATTAATCATTTAAAATGTTTAATGATGTAAATTTCAATTAATGTTTTTATCCAGTTTTTTCCCCCCTCAGTATTGTGGTTTATTCTCTTTCCCACCAAATATGGACTATATCCAGAAACCAAATATGAGGCACATGAACACCAGAGCAGTCTAAAACCTGAAACACATTTCCTTTTTCATGCCAGGGATATTGCACATTATGTAGAATGATTAAATGCAATTAACCATTAACAGGAAATGGTATCTTTGGAAATCACTGAGCAGGGGAGCTTGTATGTCGTATTTTTTAGAGGGAACCAAAAACTTTCCGGACAATTATGGCAATGGAGCAGGTAGAGGATTAGAATACAGTTAAAATAGTAATTCCATTAAATTTGTTCGGTTTCAACTGCACAATAATGGCTGAATTAATTCACTAAAGAGCTAAAGTGGCTCAAAAGGCCACTAAACGACAGATTTATGACTTCCAATCTTATGGCCTAAAGGCCACACATGCCTGGGAATTGGAGGAGTTTGTTGTCCCTGGCCTCGCTCAAGTTAGCCATTAGTGTTCATCACGAAGCCCTCTCTAGGTACTTTCACAGTCACTTTCAATGTGCATCCGTCACCAGGGACATGGTTTTGGTTTCACTGGCGACGGTGGACCTGTTATGCAGCCGGCTGGGAACTCTCACCGTTGGTAGCACAGCCCGCTGCCCCAGACCAGATGTAGCAAATGGATTTGAGTAACTCAGGAATGTGATTTATTGTTTTAAATAAATGTTTCAAATGTAATGATGAATGTGCACTCAGTTCCAGAAGGGGTCACACACTGATCCTTGACAGAGAAAGGAGTCATTCACTGCAGCCCAACATGCTCCTGGGGAGAGCAGGAACAGGCCCTGCGTTCCTGTCTGTGAGAAAATAAGATAAATAAAGCCAACCTCGTCGCCTCGCTCAGTGGAGGGCAACACGGGGCAGGAAAAAATTGTCCCTCTGTTTAGCTACAGATAAGATCTTCAGGGAGGATTCCAATCAAACACTGTCTAAATGGGGTCCTGACTGCTGATGCGAATTCAGTCAGTCATTTAAATGAATGACTTATACAATATGTTTTTCCCAACTCTCTCTGATGACCACAGAAGCAATTCAGGTCAGCTCGTGCAGGCTTACTAGTTGATTGTGAGATCGCTAGATGTATCAGAAGTACCCAGAAGAGGTGTTTCCAGGTCTGCTGTCTGGTCCTGGTCTGCCAGTGGGATTGGCTCCCCAGGCTCTGTGCTGCTGAAGGATAATCCATATGAACTCTGAAATGACACACACGCATTATAGAAATCCTTCCTAAAAGGCGCACTACTGCCTCAGCACACAGAGAGAAATATACAGTCCTCCCTTCTAATGTACTACATCCCAGTAAAACAAAAACGAAAAGAAAGCTAATAACCAACCATGCACCTGCCGAATGCTTTAGATCATTCAGGCGACTGATAAAAACAAATATTTAGCTAATTGTAGTAGAACTGTTCAAAAGTCCACTGAAAGATATCTGAATATGTAGGACATGGAAACCAGGAAACTGCTACCAAGCAGTGGCTACCTGCAATAACATAAAAATAAATATGACTCTATATGAAATATGAATCTGTATGTTCTTCCTCCCCCACCCCTGAATTCCCAAAAAGACAGTTTGATTTTAGTTTTTTATTTCTTGTTTGATTTTATGAAAAACCTTTATGCAACCATTTATTTTCATAGAGAAACAAATGGAAAAATAAACAAAAAATTTAAATTCTGTCTCAGAGACAAGAAAAAGCAAAACAAACGTGGAAGCAATTTGTAGCTTACAAATCAAATCCATTCTCAGGGAGTTGAAATTGTGTTCTGAGAAAATATTATCTGAAACTTATATATCAAATCCATTCACAGGGAGCTGAAATTGTGTTCTGAGAGAGTATGATCTGTAACTTACATATCAAATCCATTCACAGGGAGATCAAATTGTGTTCTAAGAAAATATGATCTGTAACTTACAAATCAAATCCATTCTAAGGGAGCTGAAATTGTGTTCTGAGAAAATATGATCTGTAACTTACAAATCAAATCCATTCTAAGGGAGCTGAAATTGTGTTCTAAGAAAATATGATCTGTAACTGGCTGGGTATCTTTAACTGGGTGATGACTAGCTGTTGATTGGTCAGGACTGGGAGGAAGTTAAGTGTCCACTCTGACCTTAGGACTCTTTAGTCTAAAGCAAATGGGGATTTTAGGCCGTCTGTCTTAAATTCAGCATAATGGAAACAGACTGCGATAATGGCTCTACGATGAACTGAAAAATATGTGTTCTTTTTGTGCTGTAAAAGCTCAAATTCTGCCCCATGGATCCTAAAACTCTTTGCTTTTACAAAGTAAAGTTCCTTGTGGGAATCATGCATCACATTCAATACTTCTCTGCGTTAACAATTTTCCCCAGACTTTACTGCAATGCCTCTCTGACAGACTTAATTAATCAGAGTTACCCTGGACAATTCATGCACTGAAACTTATGTTAAATAACTTCAGCTGTTCAAATAGGCTTTGATTCTTGCTCAGTGAATCAAAGGTCTTAAATCAGTTTCTCTTGGTGGAACAGAAATGATTGATGTAATGACCTGGGCGATGCTGCATTCAGCTTCACCCTCGACTACATTTCCTTATCATTTGTTGTAACAGTACAAATTATTGGAGAAATAAAAATTAGAGTTTAACAAATTATTTTTTGTCCCCCTAAAAATACATTTCTGACAGAAATCATGAAATTATACATTTTGAGTGAGTACGGCTCCTTTTAGTTTTTCTGGCATATTTCAGGAGCATGTGTGATTTAACACCTGGAGCTCCAGACGGTAAACATTAGCGGTTTGCGTTTGTGCCTCACAGCAATAGGTTCCTGTGTTTGAATATGACACGGGTCACTTGGGTTTCCTCCCACTATCCAAAGGCTTGCATGTTGACAAAATTGGCCCTGTCAGTCTGTCTGTTTGTCTGTCTACCCCATGCCCTGTAATTGACAGGTTTCCCTGGACGTACCCTGCTATAGACTGGTGTCCCGGGATGCACCCTGCATCATACACAATTTGGTACTGCAATCTATGAGGCAGTAATTTGGGTGCACTATTGTTGGTTGGTGCTGTGAATGAAGAAGAAAGATAAATATCTGCATGTAGCCAAAAACTACACTGTAAGTGTGTATAGAGCCTGATAGTCCGGTAAGTAATTGCTAGCATTTCAATTATTTATTAAGATGAATAACTTTTTAGCTCACCTGAATACGTTGATCCACATTAGCATTAGTAATGTCTGGAAGTGTGAGGAAGGGTTGTGGTTCTGATGGCTGATCGTTAATGAGAAAGAATTGGTGAGGGTCAGTAGAGATAGATATGATCTAAACCAAGAACATGCAATTACAGATAAACCAAAAGCAGGCCATTTTTTTTAAAGCAGTTTTCAAATTGAGTTACTTTAAACTTTTAGTCTGCGGGACTCAGCAGAAAAGAATGAACTAATCAATTCCAATAAAAATATAAAAGTTAAAATTTAAATAAGATGGAGGTGCTGGTGACCAGATGAATCCATGCAAAGCGGAGGGTTCTGCCAGGGGCCTAGCAGTATGATGAGGGCTACTACCCTCTGGGGAACCATGTTGTGGCATCTAAGTATATTGTCTTGTATTACATGTGCTCTCAGCCTGTCAGAGGCGTTATAAGTCAATTTCTGAGTTCTGTATTCGTGCATCTGCTACAGTCCCATCCAATGGGTTACTTCCCCTTTTTAAACATTTTTCCCCCTCTATGTTCCCTGTCTTTCTCACTGTACTCAGGATCAGGGCTAAAATCAGGGCTAGGCATAGAGGTAGAGAATAATTGTTCTTGACCATCCTTAGTTACACACACCATTATTATAGTAGGTTGCAGTGTGACTAGCTCTTTGTGTGTTGTTCCCATCTGTAGGCTTTAAAAGACTGCCATGGAGTATAAAGAGGGCTGGGATGAGCAGCCGACCGGCCTGTCACAGCTGCACGTGGTGTCTCCAACTCCAACTGTTGCCTGTCAAATACCATAGATTATTTCTTTTCTTTTCTTTTCTCTTTGGGCTGCAACAGGATTTTCAACCTAATCAAGGGGAACAAAACAAATAAAGTAACTTAGCGACTGCAACGAAAAAAAAAAGGAAACAACACAAACACAACACTATCCAGAAAATAATAAACGCCTATGCATTTAAGTGTCCCAAGAGGGCATACACAAAGAAAAAGACAACACATCACTACATAAAGAGACATGACGATTGTGCTGGCTCCCCAAGGCATGACCTTCCACTGTTCGAGATGGAAATCATCTGCTGGCACAACACGTCCGCAATCTATGAGGCAGTAGGCCATTAAGTTGGCAGCCAGACTTCATTCAACCCACACACACGAAACACAGCAATGTTTACTTCCCTTAATTTGATGAAGGAAGTCCTCCTCCAACCTTAATCTCCACATCGTCAGCATGGCTCCCATCCTTGGTCTCCATTGAATCTGCCACAGAAAATGCAAAAACCCCAATGAAACTAAATTAACTAAAAATTCAAGTCCCCATCAGCTCCTTCTCTCTCTCTGTCCCGCTACAGCTTGCTGGGACAAATTACGAAATGATCAGCTGAAGATGAATGAATGATTCAGCTGGGGCCAGTTATGCAGGACAGAGAAAGGATAAATAAAAAAACCTGACCTAAATCAATTTCCTAACCTAAAAGTGACTAACGGTTAGCTCAGGGAAACAACTTTAGTAATATCAGAGAAAACAAAGTCTAAAGAAACCAGACACAAGGCACGCGCCACAGCTGTATGCTGTTTAATTTTAACAAGATGTTACATGATAACCATAGTTTCCGTGATGGATGTTTCTTGAGTATTGATCTCTGTGCATGTAAATTACCCTTCCCACCACTTTCCTGTGAAAACAGCAAGAATGCTGTCTGCATAGCTAATTTGCATGTTAACTCACCCCTTTCCACTTCATTTGCATGATGTTGACTCAACAGCTGGTTGTCTTGATTGTAATAAGAGCATGTAAACCACAAGAGGGATAAAGTAATTTCACCATGTCTGGAGCCAAGTAGTAAGGTTAAAAATCATCTGTAAACTTTAACAAGTGCTCCGTACTATGGCCTGCGTGAAATGTTGACCGTGGTGTCTTATGGATATCTGATTCTAGAAAAGCAGTTAGTTGGGATTAAACAATTTTTTTCAGGAATTTTTGATGGGAAGGTGAGGTTACTAAGATGCGTTAGTGGTATCAAACAAAAGTGCAGTAAGTAAAGGGAGAACTTGTACAAACCTTGTCAGTACTGGTTCAAGCAAGAATGTTGTCAATTTGGGAGGACATATTGGAATTCTTGGAATCTGAATAGAGAATATAAAATACTACTGATAATAATCTTTTTGTTAACTGTGTAGTCAAAGGTCCATGTATGGCAAAATAGGATTTGAATTTCTAAACTTATTTGCTTAATTGTTTCCTGAAAAAAGATATCATGGTTAGTGTGCTATTGGGAAATTTTAAAAGGTATTAAAAAGAAATCACAGATCATTTTTCACAGCAAATCCATAGAGTTCATAAGAATGACTTTTCATGAAAGATGGTACATCTGTAATTTTCTCCTTTAGAGAACACACCATATCTGAATTATACTGAAGTTAATTAATATAGATGTGGTGGGGCTCATTAGGAATGAAAAATAGTTTGCTCCAGACAGTGACGTCACTCCCTGGAGTCATAAGAGATAAGAGTTCAACTTCTTTAGATGAAGACAAAAGTCTATAGCTCCTGGACTAATCATACTTTTGTCGACTCCAGGTAGTGATGTCACTATCTGTAGTAAACCACCGAGGCATTGTAGAGCTTTCGGGAGTACTTTAATTAAATCTGGAAGAGTCTGCAGCCTTAGTGACAGACTCTTATAGGACCTAAGTTCTGGGTTTGAGACTGTAATCACTAATAAAATCTAAAAATATCTAATTTGGATGACTAGTCTAGTCACATATTCTGTGAAGCATGCAGACGTTGGTGAAGAACTGAGTTTCTAATTTCTGATAAGTGCTCTAGTTTGTCAAGTATAGCCAATTAGACTATTCACTATATTTTGAGATAAATGAAGAGAACCTCCCTGCTCTGGGAGAGTCCATCTATTTTCAATAGGCTAGGCTTCCCACAAAATATATTCAAATGATCTGTAAAGTCTGCATTGTTTGATGAACATCAGTCAGTGACAATAGTGACAAGTGGCTAAGTATCAATGCATCTGAATGTTGCAGTTGTAATGCTCAATAATCTCAATAATAATGCTGTACTAGAAGGGGGTGAATACTTTTGCAAGGATCTGAGATGATCGGCGGTATAATTATGTGAGTGGATCTTCCATCGCTTCCAGAATTACTTTTAAAAAAACCTATTGAAATGAAAAGTTAACCATTAAATACATGATACAATACCACTTGAAAATATACATCTAAGTAGCTAGTTTTTCAGGACTGTCCAGTGTACAAACTGTTTGTTTAAAAGTAGCTGTATATCGACACAGTGATTTACATGTATGTAAACCATTTCAAAATACAAGTACAATACAAAACATTGTCATTATTTTATTTTTTTTGTATTAGTAATAATGAAGCATCCTCTTCGGAACGGAAATGCAATGAAATATGCTCAGTGGAAAAATGTTTACAAAAATATTTTTTTCTGTTTTTCTGTTTTGTTCATGTCAGGGAGTATTCAGCTATAATTTCCTCATAAATATAACATTCTTTCAGGAATGCCAAATTTCTGGTCTACAGCTATTAAGACTTCAAGCTGTTCAAGGAGGTAGAGGGTCCAACAGTGCAACCCCCCCCACACACACACACCGAGCGCCCTACATCCACCTACTTGTGAAAGTAATTCCCTGGCTAACGAGGCAGCTAAAATCAGAGATTTTTTGTTTTTAACCACTTGTGTGATGTCGCTTTACAACGTACTTGGTTTTCCTCTTGGACCAAATACATATATGATCAAGGCCATATGGAGACATTTCTCGAGGATAATCAGATCCAGATATTATTTTAAGAGTGATTAGAGTGCTTCAGTTGCAAAGCATTCCATCAAACAGCACGAAAAAATAAAAAAACAAATGAAAAAGTCTGCTTGTGGATGGAATACACATTTGGTATTTCAAAAATTAGTTGTTGACAAAATGCAGAAAGGAAATCTGGCAAAGTGCCGTGAAATGTAAGCAAACAGTGCTGGTGTAAAAGCATGTTGTTCGCACTGTTATATCCATAAAATCTGTTAAACCAGGTAATCATTTATGGAACATATCTAATTTGGGGTTCGGAGTATTTTAAAAGAATGGTCCTAATCATATTGTAGCGCCCTGGCAAATTGTTAATTACTGTAGTCCTTGTTGCTGTCAGAGCTCAGAAAAAGGAAACACCTAGGGGGATGGCCTTTCCTGTTTGCTTGTGTGTTCTGTCTCTGTACCTTGTTACATTTCAATCCTGTTGGGCTTTGTTTTCTTAGCATGGTCACAGCGTGCCGTGACCTTTCATTTGTTTTTGATTATTAAAGCCAAAAGGCGTGTGAACGTGGCTTGTGTACATCTTTTATGTTTCTTTTGGACACTAAAATATTTTTAATTTATCAAATACTGTATTTTTCCATGATCCAGCCATTGACAGTTAATATCTGTGGTTCGTTTTAATACCTTTTTTGTCAGATACTAAATATCATGAATAATTTTTTAATATATGATAATACAATAATACAGTAATTTGTAAAAGCCATGTTATTTACAATTTATTTGCTTTTGTTGAATGTTGAATTGTTGAACTGAGGCTGAAGCAACAGTAATCAACTCCTGAGACCTACGCCCTTACCAAGAAGGATCCCTTCTTTACATTGACGAAGAGAGACGAATGGAAGATTGAACCAATCACACGTGCCTGAGACACGGTAAGGATAACTAGACAAATAATAACAAAAACTACATCCATAGTTCTGTTTTATTCACGGTGGAAATTCCAAAATATCCCAGATTTCCCCAAATCTCCAAATCCCCCTTATCTGTGGGTTTTTTTTCCTTCTTCTGGGGTTAGGATAGCTATTTGCTTGAGTTCAGTTATGGTCACGTCGCAAAATATATTGTCCCGTGACATCTTTAGCCGGTACTAGCAGGAGCCACAGATTTGGCTGTCCGTTGGACTTCTCCTTATCCCACTCAATTGCATACAAATAAATCATGAGGAGAGTAACACTTTCAATTCTCATGGGGTTTGTGATGAATCCGAGTACAGGAGGCCGCAACACAATTCACTACTTATCCGTTGTGTTCCTTTCTAATATTTTACAAGTTTACGTTTTCTAGATCACCTTTATAGGACTGAGTTTGTATTGCCATCGAGCAGTAATGTGGTGTCTCACACCATCAGGAATCCTCACCACAGTTGGTCTTAGCTGGTATTTGAGGACAACTCCATTATCATCCACATAGGAGAATGTCTATGTCCATGTAAATATGAAGACTAAGAATGGAGAATACACATTACGTAAGGATATATTTCCTTACTTGGCACTAAACTCAGTGATACAGTAGATACAAAACGTTTTCCAGGCAATTCTGTTGTGTGTGAACCTTCTGCATAGCTGTAATTGATCCAGTCAATTTAATGTTGTCAATACAGGAACTCGTCCTCCAGTTCTCTGGTGTTAGTGACTTCTGGTGTTGGTGACTCGATGTTTCATAACAACAAAGTGGGCAGCTTACCGTCTAATAGAGCTACTGCTATGTTCTTCTATTCTTGGTATATGTTGTCCTGTTGTTCACCACCCCCCCCCCTAAAATTTTGTTGTGCATAATTACTCTTATCTGTACTTTTTTTTAACCATTGTTTGGATGTCTGAAGAATTGAGCGCAAGATCTACATGTGTAATTACCACCTGGGATTGTTGCCAGGACTGTTTGATTTGAAATGAGAGAGGATAAATCTGACTTAACCAAACAATTTTTGAGGTTACAAGCACACTTAAATACCTTAAGGGGGAATCATTGAACAAATGGTGTTGTTTTTTTAATCACTTTTCAGAATACACCAATGTTTGTGTAGTGCAGTCGACCAGCACCCCAAGCAGACTGAAGACACCGGTAAAACAATAAACCACAAAATACCCTAGTGGCTTAATGCATTTCAAGATATCGCTAAATGACTATTTGGCATACTTGCATAGATGTACAGGCTAATGTTATTACACCATAAAATCAGATTTGGCAACTCAATGACATTGATAGAGTAGTCAGCTATTTAGCCAGCAGCAGGCGCTTATGTATGTAGGTTGGAATCTATCCATCTATCTCTCTCTTTTATTGATGGTAATAGTTATGTGCCTTTTTATCATACAGAAGTCATTATATGAGAATATTACATGACCTTTTAGAAAATAAAACAGACAATTGAGAATTACATTTACATTACATTTAGAATCTCCGCATTGTTAGAATTCTACAAATCTTTTTTAACAAATTACAATCAAATGCCTTGGAAACAGTTGTCATAAATTTACATGAGTTGACTACATACAACTTCTGTTATGTCATGTTTATGTAGGCCTCACGAAGGAGGGTTCAAGTAAAGTGTAACCTAAGATTATGTAAAAAGAATTCTGAAGCTCAATATGTCAAATTGAAAACACCCTCTAGTAGAACTGACTATTAACTTGAACAGGGCATGATCAAGAAAAACAGACATTCAAATATTTCGGGATTCCAGGTCTTCATCATGTCCTCTAACCTTGTTTGAAGCTGTAGGGAAAAGACGTTGCATGTCAAATCTATCTTCTCCCTCTTCCTGATCTCGCTTCCTAGCTAGTACACTGTGTAGGGAGTTGCCAACTCATGATTAATCACTTGTAATCAAAAAACAGGCCAGTGAATGTTAATCTAGAAGATAATTACATTCTATGACCAGATTTAATGGAAGCTAGTTAAAATTACTTACCTTCAATCAATCAATCAATTTTATTTTTATACAGCGCTTTTCACATGTTGCCATGTCACAAAGACACTTTACATAAAGAAAG
>JAOVYW010005514.1:0-12206 GCA_025775045.1 Hiodon tergisus
ATATAGATGTTATGAAGTGACTGAGGTATTACGAATTTTCTAATCTGAAAGATATTTATTTAGCATTAGATTTTTTAGCTTAATATAAAAAATGTGTTGGAATGATTGCCGTCATTGAGTTGATAGTAAATTAACCTTGTGGGGGCATATTTCAAGGAGAAAAAAAGTTGCACACACACACACACACACCCATATAAAACTGTTTAATTAACAATTACTTCCCTGCATTTGGCTTCTGCGTAAACGCTACCAGAGAAAATTGCCTGATGGATGTTCATGTGTGCCAGAGAGACCAAATCTAAGCATCGGAGGTTAACCAAAAAAATAAAAAAATAGGATCGTTCAGTAAACTGCTCTTAATCCTGGAAATATCCAACAACCGAAGATGGGGCCATAGGCATAATTCGACACCGTTTCTCTGGGTTCAGCCCATTTGAGCAGTGACCACCTCCAGATTTTTCATTTGCCCATGCCCGCTCGTGCCACCCATGCTGCCCTTTCCCCACATCGCTGTATATATTGCCCGTTGTTCATCTTAGCTAAAAAGATAACCACAAGCAAACCACAGGATGCAGAGCCCCTTTGTCCCACTTCAATACCAGGGCCTTGTGGAGAGGGGGGGTTCTCGGATTCTTATATAATTAAAGCCAGCGAGTTATTGTGTCAAAGTGGAGGACCACGTGAATGTCTTACCTTCTATTTCTAACCCTATTTTCTATTTCTATGTTTATTTTTCTTGAACTGCACATTTTTTTACACATTGGGGCCAGTTTAACTCTGTGAAGTACACTGTTCTTTAATGGAATGACATCAGCCTTCAAAACCACAGGACACATTCACTGTCTGTAAAAGCATACCGACCTTGCTCTTCAGAGATATAATAATAGTGTTTTGGTGGGTCGCAAAGGTGATCAAGTAACCACACATATCTGTAGTGTCAACCGGCGACGGTGCATTGTAGATTGTTTCAGTACCAAAACCTGGCAAACTATATTTTTATAGCTACTTTCATTCTTTTTTTCATGTGTAAAGATGAGATAAATAGAAGTCACTCTTTGTTTAAAATTAAATTAGTTTTATGTCTACTGGGAGAATATTCCATTTTCACATACTTAAAAATATTATTTTGCATGCCACTATACAGTTTGATACTGCCTTCCAGGCATGCATTATTCTTCTTTATGGTTTGAATTATTTATTGTTTATGTTTCCTCCTAGTTTTAGTGCTAAGTGCTTGTAATAAATTGAGCTGGACCATCGTTCCAAAAGGAAATTTCGCATCCAATCCCAGCCACATTCTGATCTTCTTGTCTTGTTAAAAATTTGCCTTATTAAAACCGACAGAAACAAGACTCCATAAATAAGCAATGTCAATATCAGTTTATTCAGTTTGGTGGTAAAACTTACACAGACTAGTCTACAATGAATGTGAATTATAATCGTCGTGTGCTGGCTAACACTTACGCAAAACTGAAGTAAAAATGAGATGTTGATATTGACTCATTACAGTGATTAGACGGAAGACCTGGATTGACCGCTGTGACCGTCTTTTCAGAGTGAAAGTGCACTAGAGTGAACCGCGCGTATCGGCGTGAAAACGTACCCATGTGAACGCAGAATGTGGAGTAATGAAGCGCCGCTCCCAATGATATACAGACCTGTCCTTCCCGTAATGAATGGGGGGATCGAGTTCAGCAAGGCTGCTGGCGGAGCGTGAGCAAAGCGCATGTTCCTGGCCCACACAGCCTCGGTGAAGGCGGAGAGGATCTGTGAAAGGAAGCCTGCGTTTGCCATGACATCACCCTTTCATTTGGTTTTTCATTAGTCTTAGCAGCGCTGTTAAGCAGTATTGTCAGACTAGGCCAACTTTACAAGGCTGTCAGACGGTTTTAACCATATTGTATCTGTCAGATGTGAAAGTTTCTCCCACCTGATCTGATGTTTTCCTCTGACTAACCACCGTGTCGCCATCAATCGGACCAGAACTAATGTTCTTCTTGTGTACCTGTGTCAGGTACAAAGGGTGCATGTGCTTGGTGACTGCATGGCCCTTTAGACCCAGGGCTTTGTGACCTTCACAGTGCCACGTCTCACACAGGGGATTTTTTCACTTTGCCAGACCCTGTGAGGGTTTGGGCAACTACCGGGCCCCACCGATGTGAGGGAAGCCTATTGTCTGTCGCTGTATCTGTTTAGGTCATTATTGTTTTCCTGGTCACTTATCGCCTAATGGCCGTATCAAACAACAACCCAGTGAACCCGGTCCTAACCATTAACTCTCCAGTGATGCATAGGGGTCTAAGTCTAGTAATTGGTCTCTTCAGTGTCCTCTTTACAAGAGCTTTAGAGGCTCTTTATTTAAGTGCTGTTCTGCACGACCAGTCCAGACTTGTTTTCTTTCTCTCCTTGCTGGAAAAACAGGCTGAGGAAATATAATCCCCCCACTTTTTCCCCTCCCTCCTTCTTATCCCTCCCTGGCCCGTAAAGCTACTTACTTTCCTCAGGCACTGGAGGAAATGTTTAAGTTTAAATGTATGTGCCATGGGGTGTCAACGTGAGCACCTGCCCAGTTCTGATCCGTCCACCAGCCAAAGCAAAGAGTACCGAAGGCTGAAGATTTCGTCAATTCATAACAGAAACTTTAAATTTGAACTCACAGAGTAAAAGGCCAGCATCTAGCCACAGGCTAGCAGAAATAAGGAGAAGAGCACACCGTCAGCACCAGGGGCCGACACACAGGACGCCACAATTCAGAACAGTGTTAACAGCTAAATGCTTTGGCTTGTCCAATAGAGGCCTCAACAGCGCCACGCCATTAAAAGTAAAACTTCTGCAGAGGTTGTTTTTTTACAGCACATTTTGCTGTAAGTGTTGACATTGCCCAGTTGATTTTTTTCAGTGAACCAAGCATTCTCCCAAAGTGAAGGACACATTCCGGACGTGTAAACTATCAAAAATGCAGTCTCTCTCTCTCTCTCTCTCTCTCTCTCTCTCTCTCTCTCTCTCTCTCTCTCGCTCTCTCTATCTCTCTCTTTCACCTTTCCTTTTTCTGTACACCTGCTCTTTTAACTGCACATTAACCGATGGGGTAGATTTCTGAGTGCCTTTTTCTCAATTGTATAATTTTGGTATACAGAATATTCTCAGCAAGAAAGGTTGTTTATCTTGTATATATTTTATATATGTATATTTTATTGATGTATTTATTAATGGATCGCTTGTTTTGCTCACATTTTTGGTAAATTAAATTAATTTGTGTTGAATGACACTTGCATAAATTAGGTAGTTTAGTAGGTACATGTGAGGATTTTGAAACTCTACCCTAAATCCCCAAGGCTGTCATTGAATGGAATGCTCTAAGAAAGGGATATCACATTCAGATATGTGTCAATGCATTAATTTGGAATCACCTGTCCTTTTAGGTACATTCTCCGATTCAACTAATTGAATCTCATCTCATCACCGCGCTCTCTGCTACCCAAACCGGGATATGGGATGCACGCTTTCAATAATGATATTGCTGGAATTTCTATGGAACAAGATTTTGGTACAAAAGGTCCTTGTATATGCCTCCTCAATTGTAATTATGGCACCATGACCAAAATGTTTTAAAACGATTCTGACACCAATGTAAGCGAGGCCCACCTGCACATTTTGCATATGGGGAAAAAGCTGCCTTTTCAGACATAGGGTCAATAAGCATGAGCGGGAAGCTGCGTTTCACATTACTTTCAAATACTATTCTAAAATATTCATTATCATGCGGTTTGGCAAACAACTGCAATACAAATGCATTAACTGAAACTTCTCCACGCTAAAATGTTGTCTTCTTTGTAATGTCCGTGATTACGTATAAACAAGAGAAATTGCCTCGAGTCTGTTCGCTTATAAACTCAATGCTTTTCCTGCTATCGCTTTAGGCAATTGGCTGTTCCTCATTCCTGTCAATCAGCGTTTTTAGTCTTCTCAAAGATTCAGTTTCTCAGTGCTTGCAGAGGTAATGGTAAATGCTCATCTATTAGAACGCACAAAACTATAAATATATACTATAAATATATACTGTAAATATATATCTTTAATAGAGCTGCACACTCCGTCAAACAGAGTGAGGGAAAGTATGGGAGAAAAACCCCATTAAAGTTATGGGTTGACTTTAAATCTTAAATAAGGATTCCCACATGAAGGAATGGATTTACAGTGTTTAATCCCTCATCAAACAGACAATAATGTTACAGCCTAATCCTTCCCAATTCAGAGACTTAAAGTCCAGCTGCCTCAAAACGGCCTGTAAGGACTGTTGCTTCCTACTGTAGTTTCCTTGGTAGAGTAACCTTGATGAGAAAATGTTATTTTATTTTATTTTTCATGTAATTTTTTCTTTTTTATCAATGATGATAGTATCATAACAGATCCTTAGTGGACATAAATATCACACAATTAAAATATTATTCAGTCAATATTTTTAATTAAAATTATTTTGATTATAAAACGTCAAGGTAAATTTTTAAATTGGAAGGTTCTCATTCATATACATCCACTGATCTGTGCCAATAGTAGAATCATTAAAAACAAAAATACTGGACTCACTATTCTTTGAGAGATCGTATGAAAGATCGCTTTCTTGCGTTGTTTTGATTAGACGTTTTACCTAAACATATTCTGGAAAGTTATTCCAGGGGCCTTGTATTTCAAAACCCCAAAACCCCTGTTAGGGTTTTGCCAAGACAGGCCATGATTTTGTTTGGCCTCTTTGGGTCCAAGAAGCTAAGTGGACTAGTTTAATGTGTAACCCAAATTACATCCTTTCACCACATCCTATGCTGACTCAATTTTCCAGTCTTTCTGAGAATTGGGAGGTGTATATAACGAAAGGCTGGTCTTGGACAGTCAAATTTCCATTCAGAGTGCATCCTTTTTTCACCAGGTTTATGAACTGTGGTTATTCACCGCACATTCCCTCTCTACTCGAATAACGAGCTGGCCTTTATTATCTCGATGCTCACTTTGGAACACCAATATGCCGACCTGACCCGGGCATTCATCTCTCGTAACCTGTGACATTCTGAGACCTGACTTCAGTGCTTTCGTCATTTCGGACATTATTTTGCTTTCAGGGGGTAAAATAATGAATTTTTAAGTAATTCTTGATATGAATACTTGATATTTATTGTTTAGGTAATTTCACTGGTGTGAAAAATTAAACACGTAGTTAAGCTCAAATACTACACGATGTGTCAAATTGTTTAGGGGGTTTCCCAGATCAGCCATAATTTGGATATTTGCCCATTGGCCGTTGCAGAGTAGACCAATTAACTCACGCAAGGCGAGTTTGCAGACGAGACATGGTTACTAAGCAATCAAAGTCACACACTTATAATGGTGTGATACTATTAACTGCAAAACATTACTCAGGTTTCTTCCTTGTGAAAGTAAGCATTCGTCATAAGTCAAAATATAATGAATTAAAGTCTGATTAGTGACGTTGAATAAGGTTGAACTGAGCAGTAACCGTTTTCCTGATTTCAATAACCAGGACTACACTTTAATTAAACATTGTGCATTGTTCAGTTGCACACACTAAAGTAATCTAGTCTAAGAATTCAAAAGAAAAGAAGCCAGCTTAATCTGGTTGCAATGAAATTTACGGACTTTAGCAAGCCCATGTTGTCTTCTTGGCCAGAGTTCAAAATGAACAGCCAGCTGTGGTGTTATATTTCATGTGTGCAACAGATTTGTGCCAAACAATGCAAACAGCATGCAGCCGAGGTAACCAATGAATTATAATTTTAAGGTCACGAAGGCCTTATATTTGGTTCACTTTGAATACATTTCAGATAGACATTTTTCAGTAGTCACATTTTTCACCATTAGAATAAATAATACCAAGAGTGTACAGACAATGGTTGTGTATCTGTATGTTAAATCAAAGAAGTGTTTTTATCCTGATCTCTGAAATAGGTTCAATAAATTTAATTTGCTTTACCACGTACTTTGTTTACAATCAGCTATTATTCATCCCAACAACACTGAGGTTCAACACGAGCCGACATCAGCACACAGTAAATTAAAAGATTACATTAATTAACATTAATGTTAACGTTACATAAATCATTTGACACAATGGCAATATATTAAGCTTTCTTTTTATAGTTTATTTGAGACCGCAATCATTTGACATGCGAGACCTTGATGGTTCTTCACTTATAAAAAAAATACTGTTTATTGCAACATGAGATATGAATATGTAATTAGGCCTACATGTTGGACCCCACGAGGAAACAAAGTTGTTCAGCAAGCAAATAACGGATTAACGTATCTCTATACTTAACTTTGAAACTTATTTGATCCTAGGAGGAGAGGAAACATTAAACAGAAATGGCGAAATAAAATGCTGATCTGCTTTTTCTTCACTAACAGGAGTCTCTCTATTTATCAAAGGATACAGATAAATCGGTACTCGCTGGAATTTCAAAGATAATAAGTATATGTGTTTTTTTGTTTCTTTCGGGGCTTTGATTAATTCGGCGGAGATTCGTGATCCAGTGGAACCAACATCTCCACCTGCAACATTGAGTAGCCAGCATTAGTTTTGAGGCTCATTAAGGCTGGCTGTAATTTAAGCCTCACAATGTCCTGCATTAAAGCACGTTTTTTTCCATTGATGACGCTAACAGCAACTGAGTAGTGCCCTGTGACTGTGTGTGCCTTGAGGGCTGAAGGATGCTTTGTGCACTGGTCCGCTGTCACTTGTGTTTGTCGAGGTAAACAGCCATGCCCCGTGCTTCTGATCTCAGCTCAGTCCGGCTCCGTGAGGCCTGTGGCAACTGCTTCCTCTCTGCAGGTTTCTTGGGCTGATGCTGTGTTGGTCTGCTCAAACTTTAGCATCTCGTGTGTGGAAATGGTGCATTGAAAGTATATATCCGCCTCGTGCACACTCTTATTCTTTATAAATAAATGACCGTAAAAACACAATGAAATGCCACCCCAATAAAAAGCCCGTTTGGAGCCCGTTTGCTGACGATAAACATGGACGTGTGTGGCCAACCACTTTTATCTGGAGCAGCACCAGCAAAGCTGTTATGGATTGTTACCCAGTATTGAAATATGGCCAAAAACAGTTAAATCCCCAGCTGATATTACTTATCAATATTTTACTGGCTTCTGTTAAAGTTTTGAGAGATTGCTATCAGACAAACAAAAGAGATCCTGAAGAATTTACAGTGTTGCTTTTTAGAACAGAGATCTGGAATCCATTATTCCTAGACAGTAGTTTGTGAGCTACAGCATTTTAATGGATGTCCATTTGGGGCTTAATTTAAGGCAGGCCTGATCCCTGTATGAAATCCTAGTATTGGTTTCCAAAGAAGAAGAAGAAAGACACTGAATTATATAATATGGACACTCCTTGATCCATATCCTAAATGCATGTTGGATCCTGCCGAGCCCTGGGCAATGCGTTGACGGAGAAAAGATCCAGAGGCCTGTGCCAACAGTGGTGGAGTTTGGGATTTTTCGACGCCGGGTAACGCTTGCCAAAATTGTCTGGACCATGACCTCCGGCACACCGTTTTTCGCTCGGAACCCTGTAATCTTTAGGGCAAGGCCTACCGCAGACGGAGTGTGAGCTCTTCACGCAGAGAGCACCACTGCCCCACCACTGTGCACTGGCCCAACCCACAGACCCAGCACTCAGCCGCAATTACTCTTATTCATCGTGACGGCGACAGCAAACGTCACAGCTGCAAACAAACACGATCGCTCAGGGCGTCACAGGATGTTGCACCCTGCCTCAGTATGTCCCTGTACCCCTTAGAAGGGAATGTAAGCTGAATTGCTTCTGTAAATATCCAGCTCTGTAAATGGGTAAAACAGTACCATGTTAGTTGCCTACCAACTTATTTTCAGTTTCCCTGGATAAGGGCATGAGCTTACAAACACACAATACGTAACGTGCTTAATCATCTAATTGATATTTTAAAAAAATATTTAGGTGCACTGGAACTCCTTTTCCTAAGACTCACATGCATTTTATTTTATCTTTCTGTATATCATGCACCGACAAATTAATTGATACGTTTATTGTCAAAATACAATAACTCTTGCACAATATAAAAATATAGAGACAAATGATGTGTACAACAGAATCCTTGCGTCTTACTTTACTGGCATCAGCAGAAAATGTGCAGGTTTGGCCCTTTTCCAATCTGGCCTTGTCGTCTGTTGTTGGACTGACACAAGTGAGTGCTGTACCAGGCCTTGCTACAGATGCTGCAGCTGTCCCTTCCTGAAAACGCTGTAAATCAGACTTCTCCGTGCAGGTACCTGAAAATAGACCTGTCTTTCCAAGATTTCGGGGGAAACTGTCTCATCCAACCACACGCACCACTCATCGCACAGCGGTTTAAAAATGGGATTTGCATCGTGAATATATTCAACCCTGATTGCTTAGGAAGGCTGTTTTTTTTGGGGGGGGGGGGGGTCTTAGATCTGGGAACCGGCACCGAAGAAGGCTTGGATTCACGGGGAGAAACGTTGGTGTGAAAGCATTTATTTTTATTGTTTAATATATATATTTTTTAAGAGAACGGAAAGGAAACCTCAATCGTGGAACATCACAAAAAGACTGAGGTCACAGCGATGAGCGATTTCAGTGAACAGTGTAGCTGTATCACCTTCTCTTCCCATGGACCACCGAGACTCAGCTTCTCTTCACATCATAACGAGCTATTTAAGGCTGATGTAAAATGAGAGCACACTTTCTAAAGCAGGCCCTCCACCGGGGTGTTTATCTTTTGACAGACATTTTTCGAAACCACCTTTGCCTTATAAATGTGTCTCTTCGCGTTGGAGCGTGAGGCACCGTGTAGGGTTGTGGAAAGCATAGCTTCTTTTTTTTCTTCACACTTTCACATAAGCAGGTCAGCTCCTCTCGAGATGACCTCAATCTGAGCACTGATTCTATCAGATCATGATGTGGAAACAAAAATAGGAGTAGCTAAAGCGTGGAGGTTTTTTCGGCAGGCTGGGGAGATCTTCACTTGACAGCGAAGAGTGCTTGACCCACGGGGGGCCGCTCGGTGTGCAAAGGAAGCCGGGCACGCTCCCCACACGCTGCACTCGCACACGAGGAAGGAGACCACTCGCAAAGCGAGGCTGATCTTATCGTACTGCAGCTAAAACACGGTCCTGTGGTCTGTCCTCTGCCTAGCTAAATCTTTAAAAGCTTTCAATAATCATAACATTGTTTTCTTGGGTTGGATTTATACGCAAAGTCACAAAAACAAATGTTGTCCAGGAGAAGAGCGCGATGTGGACAACAAAAATTTTATATTTATGATGTTCTGCAGGTTATTTTGTAAGAGCATACTGATGATACTGTTCCCCACTACACTACTCCATCCCACTACTGGTAGGTTTTGCAGTTAAATGTTTGCTTTACTACTAGTCTTCAATTTGCATATGACAGCTCATACCGTTTTACAATATGAGCTTAAGGCGCAGATCTTGCAGTCTTTAAAGGCATTATCAATGGAAAAACTTAAGCGCCGTTGTAATTCGGGGTTCTACTCATTCATTAAATGTATTTTAACTGTGCTAACCCATTTTGGTCACACTTTTTATAGTCCTCCCTGCCTGAGCCAAAGGATCCCTTTAAGAAACAGGAGACGACTCCTGTTCCTGTCCAGATCCCGGCCAATTTTAGAAGAGCACTCATTTGCCCCACGTTAATTACACGGTTGCTCCTCCATAGTGACTGTGCTCAGAGAGGTTTACCCTGAGTAACCACGGCGCTGTATTTCTCTGCATTGGGGAAAGAAATATCAGGTCGATCCGAGTAGCGTTTTGCTTGTTAATGTAGGCAAAGCCATGCTGTGACCACTTAACTACTAATGTCTGAGAGCCCATGCAAATTTGTCATGTAAAAGCATGGTTACCGCGTATTTCACAGTGCGCCCACTCTGACCAGACAATATTTTCTCATACCGCTGTCAGTGCCACGAGACGCTTGTAAAAATGCCTGAGCTAGAAGGTTTAAGAGGGATCTTGAAATCTCCCTACAGCAGAAACTCATATATCTGTCTTTGTTTTCTGGTTACTTTCTAGACTGGCTAGCTTTGGCAGCTCTTATATGATACAGCATAGAAGACATTTAAATACGTTTCACTGGAAGAACTAGAAACACAGCATGTACTTGACTCTGTAGCTTATTTCAGATAAAGATTTAGGTGCAATGAATAGTCAAGAATGCAGCTGACCAAAAAAGTGTTGTTAAACTGCCCTTGTTCGCTCTTGTACTTAAACTGCTCTTGTTTGCAGTGAGTGTCTTTAAGGGCTTTCCTGTTTACACACATGCTGTAAGTGTAAATCACTTCAGGATCACTTTCAAATGTGACAAACGTCAACAAGGTGAAACTCAGTACCTCTCTGCTTTGATTGCGGTTGTGTGCAATTTTCATTATATTTTATATAATAAAGTAATACAATATTGTACAATTGTATTAATATTATTACAATAAAGGACATTTGAAATCATATCACATAATACTTAGCAATACTTATGCATAGAAATTGGAGATGGGCTGAAGACTGACCGTTTGCCCCCACACCTATGAACAGAAATCAGAAACCACATTTAAAGACTTCAGACTGCTTCTGTGGAGTTACTTTACATGGGCCTTTTCAAACAAGCAGCCAATGGCATGTCGCCTCTCTGCAAAGACAAATGTGTGTTTTTCTCATAAATGCTTCCGCATGGAGTCTGCGATCCCGAGTCTAATTGCTTTTGACATGAGGGTAAGTTTAGGGTAGGCCGAAGTCCACAGAGGACACGCGTGACGTTGTGCGGTCGCATAGACGTCCAACACAGCCACAGAGTCCCTGGCTCCTGACCTTGCCACTGACCTCATCCCTCTTATGCGGGGAGAAGGGAAAAACCTCACGTTGGGGTACGGGGAGAGGGAATGAATATGGCAATGCTGCTGATTTTTACTGGCTCTGCCCATCCGGCTCATTACTGTGCTCCTGGAGAGGTGCTGGTTTCCCCAGTGTGGACACCTGGCCTATCGTCTTTGTAGCTTGGGTCAAGTTCATACCTGACATAGAAAATGGGGTATTTCCATCTGCTTCTAGGCTGAAAGTTTGTGCTTTGGGCTGACCTATGCCAAAAAATGTTATCGTGTCTCGCTTCCTGATCTGCTTTGACACGGTTTTTAAACATGTTTTACCATAAACAAGTTCTTGTGCTGGAGAACGGCAAAGGCAAAACACAATACCCACAAAGTCTAAGAAAAAGAACAAAAACAGGCAAAGCTACTTCAGCGTCTGCGGTTTGTTTTTCGAGGGTTTTTTGTTTTCTTTCAGTATGATACACGGGAGTATTATCTCGCCGTAAAATCATTTTTAGTCAACATTTTGACAAATCATCATTAAGAGCTTATATTTCTCGGGGTGAGTGTTTGGAAAACATTGGGTGCGATTTGATGGGAATTTAAAAATAGGTTAGGATTGAGACCAGCAAACACGAGAGTGGAAATCAGCCTTGGCTTCTAATTATTTGATGTTATAAAAAGAATGAGCCACTTAGATATAGCTGAGTATGAAAAATAATCCACCTTTCAAGTGACCTACATAATCCATTATGTAGAAGGTTATCATGGAAGCCACATTTCCTTCTGCCCGCGTCGCGTTCCCTGTGAACCATGCCCCTCAGACAGGTTGTCTTAACCTACCACTCTGTGTCTTACAGGATCATCTCCCAGATTCCACACTTTGCATTGGCAAAGGTTAAGGCCGTGGGGGAAAGATTTCCACCTCTTTCCAAACTCGCCACGGCCTTGAAGCTTGATGGACGCAATGTCGGGAGCTGCCTCCCATGTGAGGAACAACACAGGCAGGGTGTGTTGGGGGGAGTGCAGCTGGTGCTGAGAGCCACGTGGGAAGGACATGATCCACTTCAGCTTAGTGCGGACGGCAGATACATCATTTCTCTTCTCCTCCTCCTCTCTCTCTCTCTCTCTCTCTCTCGCTCTCCCTCTCTCTCTCTCTCGCTCTCTCTCTCTCTCTCGCTCTCCCTCTCTCCCTCTCTCTCTCTCGCTCTCCCTCTCGCTCTCCCTCTCTCTCTCTCTCTCTCTCTCTCGCTCTCCCGCTCTCTCTCTCTCTCTCTCTCTCTCTCTCTCCAACAGAGTAAGCACCTAGCACCTAGCTCT
>JAOVYW010005515.1:0-12204 GCA_025775045.1 Hiodon tergisus
CCCCCTAACCGGGCAGAGGTGCGTCACACTCCTGCCGCACATCCCAGGACTCGACGTGCCGTCACCACGCCACACATCTGGTTCCCATTGCAGGCGGATGTCACTAATTAGAAGTGGCTGTCCCCTTTGCCTCACACCCACCTCCGCCGTTTCCCCACCCTGGGCCGCACCAGACAGCCAGCCCTCCCAGAACCTACGGCACCCCGCTGGGCCGGGGGCTGGAGTCGCCACTGCTCTGCGCCCCTTTCTCAGAAGAATTACTTATTATTAGTTAAGAACTTATTCCTGCCAAGCAGGAGCTGCCACCTCGTTCAAGGTTAGCCCCTGCCATCAAAATGAAAGGCTGGCATTACTTTGAGTAAGCCCATATTATCACCAAAATGATTATAGTACAGGAACATTTCCCGCACCATTAAATGGCCATGGGGGGTCACCATGTTTGAAACTTCGACCACCATTCCAAAAGGTAATGAATAAAATATTGTATTCATCAAAACTTGGCTGAAATACTGCCGAGTGTTAAATCATGTCTGCATTTTTCACTTACACTGGCTTAAGTACACCCCCCAATGCTATACCCAGGAAGGAAGACGCACCCCCTCAGAAAAAGCACTTCACCCTGACGATGGTAACGTTGCCTAGTCAGCCCTTTCTTCACCTTGCTAGCCAGAAAACCATCACAGCCTGCACAGGGAAACAAATGTGTTCTCCGTCCCAGAACATAAGCTACAGTCTCATCTTGCTTTACAAACGCAACAAAGACCACACGGCTTAGGCAAGCTTAGAACATTGACACAAAAATGCCATCGTGTTCATTATCGTAAGTCATATAAACTTTTTTTACCTTTTGTTTGAAAGCTTATTTCAGTTTAAATTCACAAATTTAGTAAAACAAAGAGTTGAGTTTGAGAAACTGAATCAGCAGTGGATTTCTGAGACGGGAAGGGGGAAGGAGGAAGGGGTTTGGGAACAGAGCTGTCCGGGAGGGATGTCCAGCGCTCTGGTCGCACAAGCATTGCTGGCCCTCCGCTGTCAGTTTCATTCCCAACGCTATTCCTGCATTCCAGGCCACACAGAGCCCTCAGCAGCATCTACCAGCTACGCAAAAAATTATTCAAATCACATTTTTTTATTGTAGTTCATCTATAGCTGAGGTATTTGTCTTTGTGGTCTGTTATTTTTTATTCAACACAAACAGGCAGGCGCACACTCACACACACAAACACACACACACAAACAGGCAGGCGCACGCGCCCGCGCACACACACACACACACACACACACACACACACACACAAACAGGCAGGCACGCGCACGCACGCACGCACGCACACACACACACACACACACAAACAGGCAGGCGCGCGCGCACGCACACACACACACACACACACAAACAGGCAGGCAGGTGTGCGCACACACGCACGCACGCACACACACACACACAAACAGGCAGGCGCGCACACGCACACACACAGGCAGGCGCGCACACGCACACACACAGGCAGGCGTGCGAACAAACACACGCGCGCACACACACGCACACGGTCGCACACACAAAAACAGGCAGACGTGCGAACACACACACACACACACACACACACACACAGGCAGGCGCGCGCACACACACACACACACACACGGTCGCACACACACAAACAGGCAGGCGTGCACACACACACACACACACACAGGCAGGCGCACACACACACACAAACAGGCAGGCGTGCGCGCGCGCACACACACACACAGGCGCACGGTTTTCCGATGGGAAGCACTGCCTGTGTGTTTATATGATCACCAGAAGAATAGGGGGCGGACCTTTGGTATGAAGGCTCTTCGCTGGATTTACTTTTGTGGCCAATTTTAATAAAACCGGAAGAAAAACACCTAAAAAAAGGCAGGCTTTAAGCAGACCTAATTAAAAAGTCCTGCTACTACTCTCAAGCATTTACAACCAAGAGCCGCCTCATCGCCCAAGATAGATCCCTCACAATGGACGAAGCGTGGCGGTAAAGAGCGACCTCGCAGCCAGAAGGACAGAAAAACCGACTGGCCCAAAAAGCCCAGGAAAACCAGCACCGGCCTCACACTCTAGTAGGGGACCTAAACCCTGTCCAACAATGAGCAAACCATGAACAAAGAATGCAAGCCATTGCCTACAACAACGCACTGTGAAATTCTGTGTAAACTTGTGTATGGAAATACAACCTGGACAGATTCAGCCCAGGAACCAAACATTTTTCATAATATTCCCAGAAAGCTACGACACGATCTTGCGAAAGAAACTCTCTCAGACGTGACACACCTAACAGCGGCGATAACCCCCAGCAGGGTGGGGCGAGGCAGGTAGGACCAGGACAAGGTGTGGGGACTAATGACGTAGCGAGGCGCGGCCACATTGCGTAATCCTGAAACAGTGCCGATGTGCGTGACGACTCAAAGGGAACAGATCTGGAAGCTCCGATACGGTACAGGTCACCGGATTCTTCTCCCGGCCATCTAGCCGGGCTTATTTAACCCGTTTTACATTCTCAGTCTTTAGGCATTGGGTTTTAACACCTGATTTCCTGGAGAAAAACGCTGGCCTGATCGGACAACTGAAACAATCACGGAAAACTACAGCAACACCCACCTGAATTCCTGAAAGGCAGAAAGTGACTCATGTTTCTACAAATGCACTGCGTCACTGTATGCAGTAATACCTACCATCAACAGAGCCACCTAACGTGTCAAAGACTTCACCAAAGAGATCAATGCAGAAGTGTATGGCACATGCCATTGTAATGCTTGTTTTTCTTCCTAAAAAATGAAACTTGATGACACGCGCAGCATTTTTGGAGAGGTTCTCTAATCAGAGGAAATAATCACAACGATGGAACAACCTATTTTTGAGAGATGTTGCCCGTTTCCCTTTACCTCAGAGCAATTAAGCTTTGGCTGAGGTGTAATTATGCCACATTATCCTGGAAGCGTCTGTTCGAGGGCCTTGTGTGAGGGCACGGCCCCAGTTTCCAAAAGAGCACATCGACGGTCACTCCGTGGCAACCCTTCCCATTGGCTGCACAGGTAAACAGGATGCAAGAAGCAATTACATTGCCATTTTAATCAAGTAATCATAGGTGTGCGCATCACCCAGGCGTTTAGCCCAGCGCCAGGACAGAAAATACACCACCCCAAACAGACCCCAGAACCCGCCCAGGCAATGTCAAAACCCTTACCGAGCACAGCACGCAGCTAAAAACGTTTAGCAGGGCATGCATTTGGAAAAAGCATGACAATTGGGCCTTTAGTATTCCAGGCACTGGGATACCAGCTTTGACTGTATTCATCAGCAGGCTAGGTAAGTGTCATGTGACATCACTCATGCTACACATAAACCCAGACAATCGCTCTCACCTTACTGAGTGGTGGAGGGCTCGGTCCCAGAGACCGCCCTCGGCACTCATCCCAAACCTAGAGTGCTGGGCAGCCACCTACAGAAACTGCTTCACATGTGCAATCACCCAGATTGGTGCACTTCAAACGTCCACAGCCGACGGCCGACGGCTAACGGCTAACGGCTAACTGGACCGTCTCAGTGAGCCAGCAGGAAAGCCTCGGAGTGGACTAGGACTGGCCGTACAACTGAGATGTCCTACGCAAGTGAGGAATTGCAGATCAATCTGGCATTTCACACTGTATGTGAAACAAGACGCTCTCTATCTGACTGAAAGAGCAGTGGACAGAGGGCCTACAGTTCTACTCACTGGTTTCCACGGAACGATGAAACCATCTTTGGTAGAAAGGCCGGGCCAACGTCGTAGGGTAACTTCTGATTAGTTACGTATAAAGAGCATGCAAACTCTGGACAGAGTATAAAGCTCTGCTGAACACACAGGCTCAAAGAGAGGCTTTGTCAGGGCCTGTAGCTTCACATTCAGCCTCCACTGGGGAATAGTGTTAATCCTCAGTGGCTGAAGGCCGTAGATACTCCCATGGCAAGTCAGAACAGTTCAGAGAGGAAGGCGTTCTAGCAGGTCCTGAAGGAACACTGCCATTGGACGAGGTGTAGGACTTTCATCCTGCACCATGTGACACTGCTGGAGCACACCACTCGTAGTCATACCAGGAGAGGGTAGAGACTGTTCAATGACTCTGCAGGGTGCAGAGGGCCTTTAATAATGCTCCAGACAACCTAATTGGAGCCATTCAGAAGCAGGCTGGACAGGTGGTGCTGCCAACGGGTGTATCAAATCAATCAATCAATCAATTTATATAGCGCTTTTTACACGTTTCCATATCACAAAAACGCTTTACAATAATTTAAAAAATAAAATAAAATAAAAATTCAAATATTAAATATTTCCCATGCCAGTGGCAAGGAAAAACTCCCTAGGCTGGCAGGAAGAAACCTTGAGAGGAACCCGGCTTAATGGGGGAGCCCGTCCTCCGCCACACTAAAGTTGCACCCCTGGGGGCGTACTGGGGCGGTTGTCGAGGTGTCTGTGTTCTTGCATTCACAAAAACATGACTGATGCGTTGACGGTGTAGATCACAGCTGCACGTTTTAGGCAGCGTTGCATCGCACGGAGGAAGGTCCTTTCACTGTAAGAACTGCCGGGTACCCGTGGCAAACGGCCTGAAAGCCTGATCTGTCAGACAAGCCATATAACCTAAAGGCAGAGCCCTGTGCCAAGGAGAAGATTAATCAGAAGGTTGGTAAAGCGACCACCAGCACCAACATAGCTTTTGCTGTGAATAAAACACAAAGTGAAGTAGACGAACGCTAGTACAGAAGTAGCATAACCAACGCAAGCGTCCTAAACCTAGGCAGGGTGAGGTCGATGCTTCCACAAAACTCTTAACATAAACCTTGTGTTAACATTCCTATTCCTTTGGCACGTTAGATACTCGGACAAAGACACGTGTTGTTCAACGGCTTGGTGATCTACCCAAACAGCTGGACATAAAAAGGTGGCCCCTAGCAGGAATGCTCACATTTCTCTGCACCAAAGCGATTATGCAGCAGAGTGACGAAGAGTGATGTAATAAGAGGAAGAGCAGGAGGAAACTGGCCCCACTATGAGGAGGGGGGGGGGGGGGCAGCCGGCACGGGAAGCCTTCTCTCAGGGAAGGGTTAGGGACACTGGGTGTGCGATTGTTCTCCGCGTTGACCCTGCCTGCGGGAGCCCGCGTCACGGCCCAGCGCCTGAATGCCCGGACGGAATCCTTCAGTCAGTGCAGCCGATAAAGGGCTCTTTGACTGGACCGACCTGCCACCCTGACCCCTTAGGCAGGCCGTGCGCACTGAGGGAAGAGCTGCTTGCCAGCCATTGATTCCGGGACTTGGCCTCGTGGCCTCCTTGTGGTCCCTCTCGCCCCCCCCCACACAAGCAGGGGTCAGTGGCAGACGCAGGCACAACGCAAATGATGCACAGATGGCCCCTCCCCCTCCCTGTGAAACACATTTCCCCGGTTTGCGATGTCTGGATGAATCACTCCCCTTGTGTGAAGCAAAGCACAGGTTGAACTTGACAGTATGTCATCGTAGTTACAAATATTACTAGTTAACTATTATTAGTTAACAAACCGTTACTTTCCCCCACTGGTATCAAGGGAAAGTGCGAGTCCAACAAGGCTAGTCCTAAAACAGCATCAGTCTTCTGTTAATCCAGCTCCGTGTTACCTTTGACACAGGAGTCAATAGGAGTCGAGTAAACCTACAGTAGTGTGTATGTTACTAAATACAATACATTGATTTGTCCCTTAAACAAGAAAATCGATCATGAAAAATTCTTAAGATTTAAGATATTGCACACAATATGAGTATGCGTGGCAAAAGGTACACTTACAGCTAATTATAAGGCAATCAATTTTAGATTTTCAAAATTAGAAATCCTCCAGGTTAACAACAGTAAACTACTTAAACAACGAGTGACGATAGAAAGCTAATGTTAATTCACTTATAGTATCCCATGGACAAAAAAGCCTGAATCTGTTAACCAGCAGGAAACGGAAACTTTATGGATTGGAATTATATAATACATTATTATATATTATATTATACAAATTAATAAATCACAAAGACAGGAAAAGCTGGTCCATCAGAATCAAACTGCGGTTCACAACATATGCACTTTACGTTAAGCCTCAATACTCTTTTATTGTATACAGACTCAGGTTTTAAATGAGAGCAAATACACTTTATCATTCAGTAGGCCCATCTATATGCAAAAGATTTCTTTTAAATCTTTTTAAATAAATAAAAAGAAAACTTAATAAAGGGTTTAGTAAATAGCTCTCCTAAAAGTACTTTTCAAAACCTATTTCAGTTATCAATCGGTTTCCCTACTTGGCACACATTGATGAATCATAAATAAATTGGTCCTCGTTTATACAGTACTGAGTTAAATAACTAAACTAATACGCGAAGATCACTATCAGATAATACGGAAACGTCTCTTATGAGCTAAAAAAAATCTCTCATCGAGCTAAAAAAATAGAATAATTATGTTTCATGCAGCGAGCAATGTAGAAATCAGTATAAAACGACGCCTGAACTATCCGAAAAGGGACCAATTCCTTGTAACTTGGCTGATCATACTTCCTATTATCGCCACAATCCGAATTCGTTTAATTAGCGGAAAGCTAACGTTACTGTGCTTTAAGATTTGGTAGACTTTTAAGGCACGGGTTAATTTAGTTATTAGATTAATTTCGAATGAGAGATTTCTCAAATTATCCGTTTCATTTGAACGCTTTAAACGTGAAAATGCACATTTTATCCCGATGTTTAGTATAAAAAGGGGAGGAGGAGGGATGCACTGACACTTCGTTTTTGAAAATGCGGGTCTCAGCTAGCCTGCTGAACAGTGGTCGATAGAGAAGATAACGGACATTTAATCTTAAACATATTGCCTTTGAGATCGATATATCAGGTTATATCTTCGAAAGTACAGTTGTTTTGCTTTAAATTAACTCTACGTACGGTGAGAGCCACGGTTTCACGGAAATAACAAGCTATATAAAGGTAGCTTGTTAGCAAACAGCAACATAATGAAAACTTCTTGTAGGGAACAGTTAGTTATAACGTACGTTTGGTGTCCCTAATAAAGAACATAATATACTTACCAGCTCATGTTGTAGGAGCTTTAATATAATTCAATTCCGCACAAATACACCCCTTCAGAACCTTATTCCCATACTAATGCAAACACTCTAAAAGTGTATCCAGGAAGTGGAACTGGTGGTTTTCATCCTGGGGTCATAGGTTAGATAAACACATAGTAAACTACGGAGCCATGGTCACTTTCTGCCGAATGTTAGCAGGTATCCAAGTTAAAAAATTTCGCAATGAATTATCTTAACTCTAAAATTAGAATATCTCGATGTTATTATTAAAGTATCTTTATTAAACACGTTAGACCATAAAGTACCTTTTTCAAAAAATAACAACAGCAGCCACATCTAAACCAAAAGAGAAATGAGCCAGGTGATTAATTTATTGTGAATTTGGATATCTAAAATACAGTTTTACTGTACTGATACTAGCATGTATCGACGCCACCACGCCGACATAAAAGTAAGCCTAAACAGCTATTATGGGGGCTGACAGTTGGCCACAAATCGAGAATATTAAATTACTTGCTTACCTCAGAGTTTCATTGAAGCCTTTTCTTTTAAATGGGGTTAGGTTATATTAAAACTATAAAGGTTGGCATTGGGGTGCGGCCCGTTTCATGCTTACTTTATTCGTTCATTAATAGATACACCCGGTAACAGCTGTAGTCTGAAGTCTTGGTGAGGAAGTGAATGAATGTGCTGGTGTTACACAGGATGTGTTATAAAGCAAGTAGACCCCATCGCCAACGCTAGCCACTAGTTCACAAGGCATACCCTAATTCTGGTGACTCTTTCCCAAGGTGTGTTGGCGGACCCTCTCATTGGTGGTTCATTGGTATGCTAGTCACACAACCGTTTTCTTCATTATCGCCACATGTGTGTTTATTAATTATTATCATCAATGTATCATCATTATTCTGCTGCAATTACCCAGTGTTTTTATATATTTAATTTTACAAGTCACTGAAAAACGTATGAATCACACAAAAATAATTGATTGTCAGCAACACCATATATTTACTTTTATACTTTTTCCCTTTTTGATCACAGTGCAAATAGTAGACGAATACAACATTTCATTCTTCTTTATTCAAATGCTTTGCGCATTAATAACAAAACATTTGGTTTACAACAAATTGAAGAGCCAAGTAAATAACAGAGTAACTAAAATTACCCCTCCACGAAATACTCATAGTTATAATACATTTCATTATAATAGTCAGAATTTATTAGAGCATATTTTACCTTAGTATAAGGTAATAAAAATAAAAGAAATATCCACAAAACATTTAACAAGACTTTTTTGCGTTATTTTAAACAAACAAACAAAAAAACTAGATCCCCAAACACGTTTTTCAAATGTCCTTAAAAAATTGTGTTCTGCAGTTTGTCCCCTTTTCTTTACCTCTATAAATAATAATATATTATTTTTTCTTCCCATGCACTATAAAATATTTGAGCTCAAAATGTTGTCCCACGGTTGATGTTAAAATATCCATAACTCTTCGTGCAATGACATGCAAAGAGGAAGATAAAATCAGGCAAAAAAAAAGTCAAAAATCTAAAGGATCCCAATTATAGAAAGATAAAAGATCGCACAGTGTTACGCAGAGCTGCGCTAAAACTATATCTGGGAACTGTAGAAGGCCGGGACACCTGCTTTTATCATTTCGGTTCTGGTTTGATAAGAATGAATTCATGTTGATGAGATGAGATTCCCTGTCTGTTGCCTTTTTTACAATGCCAGTGGGTGTGGAGGTTAGGCGAGGAAGATTTACTTTCAGTCATTATTGAGCTAACACAAATTCAGCTTTTCATGGAGAGTAAATGACAGGAGTATACACAGACATCAGCACAGGTCAGGCTGCAGCTGTAATCTGACTGAGAAAACATTTATGTTTTGCTGCTTCAGTGTAACCCTCATCAGGCCTTATTCTACCCAACAAACCCTGCAACGCAATTTGCCAAATGCATAGCTGTTTAGTCTGGCACATGTCCAGGTCTGGGTGGTAAACAGTCAGGTTGAGATCAAGACATGAAGGCAGAAGTGTAAAGCTTTGTATCTTGAAGATACAAACACACACACACACTATTTTTAAAGTTTTTATAGAGTTTATATTTGCCAACTTCTAATCGACAGTCCTAAAGAGTTAGGAAAGCAACAATTTATAAAACAAACAATTCCCAATTTAAAGTTTTTAGAAGTATGTATCATCTCAATATATTCTTGTTGCATCAGAGAAAAGGCAAAATCACTATCATCATTATCAAAATCATCATCATCATTATCAAAATCACTATCATCATTATCAAAATCACCATCATCATTATCATCAGCATCATCCACATTACCATTATCCTCAAGACCTGCACCATTGTTGTTCTGCTTTGAGCGCGTTTAGGAATAAAATGTCAGAGTGCTTCCCAATCTCACGTCTGTGTGCGCTACGAGAATGGAGTCTACGAGAATGGAGTCTACGAGAGTCCTTCAGCCTTTACTTCCAACAAGCCTCGACGGATCTATTCAGCAGATGATGTTGGAGCCAAAGAAAGTCCTGCCGTTTTCACTGCTTTTGCTACTGAATCTAATCTGAGTCCCGCCTCGCTTCCTTGGGTCATCTGTCCACTATTTTAGGTCACTAAATCTTAGGATCCTTAGTAAGACAGGACTCTACATGGCAGGTGACGTTGGTTTCATCTTGGATATCGCCGTTTTCACCCTCTTAACGAGGCTAGCTAAACACAGTTTCCCTTCAAGACTCGCATTCCATTCCATAAATCAAAAATGGAATCTCTCACTGGCAAGCAGCAATCCCAGTGGGTCAACTGCATGATCTGCACAAACTGGCCTTGCTATTTATACTGATACGTATCGGCCTTGATTTCTGAGCCTTTTTGGCACAAAGAGAAAGAAAAAAAACAAGCCGGCAGCTATTTTTGTAAGTAGGTTCTGCTAAAATGTGGCATATCCCATGAAGACATCACTACAAACCAGAACAGGCTGAAACAACATCCCTAATCTGGTGTGATAATAGTCAACACCAAATCTGTTGAGACAAAGAAGTTTACAGATATGGATTATTTTTTGCCCTTTCCACCTAAAAACAGAAACCCTAGCAGTTGAGAATTTCATTCCCTAAATTACTACACGAAGTTCAGATGGATATGATTGGTAATAAATCAGATAGGAGGGTAGGAGATCTGTACACATTCTAGGAAGCCATGTTTATAGAAAGATTGTTACCATTACTTGGCTTAAAGCAAAATTGCAGAAGCTGAACACGTCAGCTCCGACAAGAAACAATATTCTTTGGCCACTGATGTTTCCTAATCTTTTAAAATTTCACCCAGTTTAAGATGATCATTTAAAACTAGAATTTATATGAAAATGAATAGCCTAAATATGCATAATTAAAATGTGATAATATTTGTTGTTTAAAATTCAATGTTAGAACATATAAGAGGAAATATAAGAAGAAAAAAACCGAAGAACAATCAATGAGGAAGATTCATTAAAACAGGAGCTTCAGGTCAGCTCGCGAATTCCGATGGTTTACATAACCCAGAGAAAACACGAAAACTTGTGGAGCAGTCTATATCGCGCAATGCGATGGAGTTCTCCATTTATCTTTTTAAATAGCCGAGAAAAGACTTTCTGGAGCCACCGGGCCTCAGTTAATTGGAGACAGAATGGAAGCTTGCCAGGAAACGCAACCGTGAAAATGGGTTGGCGCGAGAGAGGGGGAGTCTTCGGGGACGCGCGTTTCATTGTGTGCTCAGTGCCCTCGCTTTTCAACCGCTGTTTGCCTTCGCCCTGCTTCCTGCAGGGGTTCTTTTGCGCAGTAGAAAGCCACCCGATTGGGTCAAATGTTATTTTTAACACCGGCTTCTTAGAATGCTGCAAACAAGCCAATAGTTAAACACTCTGAGGACATGCATTCATTATAATCGAATAATGAATAATAGATTTCAAATCAAGATGACAAATAAAATTTATTTCACCCAAAATAAATACTAAGAAAATGTTCTTTAACATTTCGTTTATGTAAGTGATTGGAATTTCAGTATCGGCACAAATGTAGATATAAATGTTATTTTTTTCTGGCTTTTACTGGTCCCTCCTATTACAGGATTTAAAGGCTGTTCTACAAACAAACACAACAAAACGGAACAAAGGAACCCGTCACAATACTCAGATGGTTTATTGAGGACAGCATAGCGCGATTTGCGTGATTATCTAAAGATCGATCGTTGGTTAACTAAAAATGAAAAATTATCAAAAAAAACAAAAATGTTTTTGGTCTTGAGAAACACTCCACGTGATAAAATACTTTTAATTGAATGAATAACCTTTGAACATGTGCTGAGAACACAATGATAATTACTTCACCGTTGCCTTAAAATTTAGCTCTGAAGACTGTCGCCTTAAACAACTGATGACAAATTTAAAGACAGGCAAAATAACTGGCATGTCAGAAAGAACTGAACGGATCTGACAGAGGAACGGTAAAATCATACCATCTCACATGTGTATGTCTCCCAACGACACATGCAGCCCGTCCTCTCTGCAGAAAAACCGAAGAACGGAGACTCAGTGAATTCTCAGTAAATTAAATAAATACAAATTTTATGAGGCCTCTTCTCATGCAATTAAAGTACACAAGAACATTTTTTTCTCAAATATTTCTTTTGTTTATTCATTTAAGAAACACCTTTTCATGACACACATTCAGTGTACCACCACGTTGGTTTTGTCTTTGTGTGTTGGTATTTACATAATGCATAACATTCGATATGTTAAAAATAACAGAAAAAAAAAACACGTCAGACGCTGTCTCAGTGCTCCAGTTGGACCGGACAGCTCCACACACCTGGCAGGGCGCTCCGGTTGGACCGGACGGCTCCACACACCTGGCAGGGCGCTCCGGTTGCCAAGACCATGGCTCACACATAACCGGAACATTCTGTACTCTATATACAAATATTTTGCTTTGTCAAAAAAGCATTTTTAAGAAATCCACTATATAAACATTCAGTCACGTTGTTGTGTTTGTATACACACATACATACATACATACCTACATACACACACGTGTGTAT
>JAOVYW010005516.1:0-12204 GCA_025775045.1 Hiodon tergisus
GTGTTAGTGTCTTTGTCTGACACTTAATAAACAACAACGTTTATGAGTACACGAGTCTTGCGTCCTACCTGACACAAACTCTCCAATAGGTGTTGAAATGGGTTGAAATCTGGTGACTGCAAAGGCCATAGCACATGATTCATAGAATTTTCACACTTAAACTATTCAGTGACCACTTGTGCCCTGTGGATGGGGGAATTTTCATCCTGGAAGAGACCACTCCCATCAGAATAGAAATGTTTCACCATGGGATAAAGGTTAGCATTCACAATAACTTTGTAATGATTTGCAGTGACCCTTCCCTTTAAGGGGACACGTGGACCCAAACTCTGCCTGGAAAATGCCCCCACAGCCTCTGGACCCCCACACTGTAAGTTTTTCCTTCAATTTGTCACCCATTTGTATATCAATATAAATAAATTAAACATTTAATTTACTTCAACTATTTGGGTTAAAATGCAAATTTCAATTTTTCTTTATTATAATTTTTTTCCAATTTGAGAAAGCTTTGCGATTTTAGTCACTGTCTGATAAAAGACTATTGTGTGTGCTTAATGATAACATGAAACTTCAGAACATTATGACCTGTGCCCAGTCCTGGGTTACTACATGAATACAAGCTTGTACTTCAGTTCCCAAATATATATTTTTGTCTTCTCAGATGTATGTAGAAACTATTATTTATTTTTGTTGGTGGGGAACGCTTTCCTACGGAGCCCCTGAAACAATTTTGTGCGCATCCAAAACTATCTTGTGCGCACGAGAAACTTTTTGAGCTACAGTTTCCAGTGTGTGTATAGCTCTTTTCCGATTGCGTCATTGCCACAGAGGATGATATGATAACATGGAAGAAGAGTTAGTAGAATTTCTGAGGACACGAGACGTTCCTCAAGAATCAATTGAGAGACTTAAAGAGGATAAGGTAAAATAGCGTTTAGAAGGCCAATTATTAACCATGGTCTGATATTACAATGTGTATCGTTAACACTCATGTGCATTTACTTTAAGGTAGGCTCCTTCTAATTGTCATAGTAATCAACAACCTTTCATTTTAGATTGACATAAGTGTCATTGCAATTATGACTGAAGAAGAACTTTTTGCAGACAGAGCTTTTTGCCACCAAAGACTTGCGGTCTGCGAAACTGCCAAATCGACAGCGCTACAAAGATTAAGAGATAAGATGCAGAGGGAAAAGGGGGCAGTACACCTACTTATAGGGGGTTATTTAAAAATGCATGTATGGGAAACAGACATGCATCTAAGGAGACCAGGCGACTGGAAATAGGGTGGCTTCATTTTCATAATGGAGAATTCCACCAAGTTCGGTCAAGACAGGGAGGAGGAACGCAACATCTTTCAGTCAAAAAGACAACTTCAGTGAGGAATTGATGATGATGGGGAAAGATCTGTTTTTTCCTAAAGGGATTTCTTCGAAAGGCCCTGCTAAAAAAGTACTCTTTTGAGATGCGTGATTTTAGTCAAAATATAATTCCATTAAGCAATACAGTAAACAAACTGTATGAGCAGAGTAAACTCAAAATGCTACGATTCAACGTTTGTACAACAGACATAGACCCAGAGGGTGCTCCGCAAGTGATTTAATCAGACTCATCGTCCTCAGATTTTATGCCTGAAAAACTGGAGAGAGAGCCAAGAATGGTAAGTTGGGAATATAAAAACATATAAGGGCATGTAGGCCTGTGTTGTACTGTAAGGTAAGTGATGAGTTCAATTCAACAGAAAATTATTTGTATAGTTGTTCATAGGAAGAATAAAGGCTTTACTTCAACCAGGTTGCAGTATTTAGATTACTGAAGGGATTACTTAGAACTTTATTGTCATTTGTTTAATTTAATATTCATTATGTTCAGTCGGAAAATTTTATTTATATATAGTATGTGATCTGTGGAGTGTTTGATGTGTTGCATTCCTACGCGTAGACTATTATGAGCGATATACAACTTATGTGTGTTTATAATATGGTTTTACATGGATTCTTTCAACAGACCAAGAGAACCAGAAGAACAGCAAAAAGAACAAGACAAGCCCTTCTTCAAACAAGTGACCCTGTGCCTGTCAATCATTCAACACCCTCTGAACAGGAGGAGAGCAATTCTGCCAATCAAAATTCTAAAGAGGAAAGTGTGGGGCCTCTCTGTATTACCAAGATACTGGCAGATCGGATGATTTTAATGAAGAGCCAGGGCCATCTGTTGCTGTTTCCATTGATCTATCCCTGGAGGACTCAGAGATTCAGTTTGGAATTGTTCATGATCATTATGATATCCTGGATTCCACACTTCCCTGGACTACAGAAGATGGGGTGGATCCGAGACAGGTAGGTATATTTATAAATCATATAAAGAAAAAACTTTAAAGGAAGGGTGGTTTAACCAAAATGAAAATTCTGTCATAATTTACACACCCTCAGGCTGTTTCAAACTTGTATTATTTTATTTTTTCTGTAGAGCATGATCTTGGTTCAATCTTGGTTGCTCCTTGTTATATAATGAAAGTAAATGAATGTGTCATGAAAATATGCTATATAATGAAAACTGAATGTTATCTACACACATAACACAATATTTTAATCCTATAGGATCCACCATTAAATACTCAATCCCCCCAATTAGATGGAGCAATCTCTGAAGAAGCATCCAAGGGAGGGAAACCGATTAGATATGTGAAGATAAGACGGATCAATGTTGTTAAAGATGTTTTGGAGATCTTCATGGACCCCCAAATACTGAAAATAGCCCTGCGAATTGAATTCACAAATGAAAACGCTCTTGATTACGATGGAGTGTCACGGGAACTGTACACAGCCTTCTGGGAAGATTTTATGGCTCAGTATGAGGGTGAGGAAGAACGAGTTCCAAGACTGCAGCCAGACTACTCTGAAAGAGAGTGGCAAGCTATTGGAAGAGTGTGGGTGAAAGGATATGTGGATCATGGTTTGATTCCTGTCAGGTTGTCTCCCGCATTTATATTGGAATGTAATCAGGGTGTTGACACTGTGGAAGAGCTTCTGATGTCCTTCTCCTTTTTAAAATATTTGTCTATCTCAGAGCAATCCATGGTTGAAAAAGCAGTTCAAGGTAGCATGGATGAAAGTGATGAAGAAGATTTACTTGACCTCTTCTCACGGATGGGCTCATACTGCTTGACTCCAAAACAGAACATGCATTCTGCTATTTTGACAATGGCTCACAAAGTCCTCCTTCAAGAGCCCAAATTTATAATTGACGGCCTCTGCTCCATTATGCCAAGTGGCATTCTGAATCTAACCACACAAAGCATTGTGGAAGCTTAAAATTCAAAGAAAGCTACAAACAAGAAAGTGGCACAAATGATTAAGCCATCAAAAGATCTTCTGAAACAGCAGGAGCAACTGACCCTTAATCATTTGCAACGCTATGTGAGAAGCCTAGACCTAAGAAAGGCCGAAACCTTCTTACGGTTCTGTACAGGATCTACTATCATGTGTAAAGACAAAATTGAAGTAATGATTAATGGATTATCTGGTCTTGGATGGAGGCCTGTTGCACACACATGCGGAGAAGTTCTCGACTTACCGTGTACCTTTAACTCATACCCAGAATTTCGTTCAGAGTTTGACCATGTGCTAACTGGAGATTGCTTTGCAATGGAAATACTTGTAATATTGAGGAAAATCAATGACTGGAACTCATCTTGTTAGTTAAGCTTATTGATTTACTGTAAATTGATGTTTTTTTACTACCTTTTATTATTTTTATGGAAAGTAAAGCTTTCATTTCAGAAAGAGTTTCCATTATCATCCTAAGGATACGGGATCATGTTTAAATAAAACCGGAAACTCAATTCAACTGAATGTTTTTCTAGAAAATAATACTGTGTTTGTAATGAGTACAGTTACATATGTTTTGTGAATCAATGTTTATTGGTTACAAGTCAGAATCATATCAAATACTCACATCTGTTCGACGTTTTGTTTTTATACTTAGACATGGAGAGTATTGTAACAATAATTTTGTTTCTCCTCTGTATAAAATTGATGAGATGAAGTTGTATTTAAGTCTGCTGTTTTGCAGAAGTGTTTTATAAACTAAACGTTTTAGCCAAACTGTTCAGCTGTGAAAAGCTATGCCTGTTAAATTATTAGACAAGTTTCTTATGCTCATTGATTTTTATTTAATCCACAAATCCATTATTGTTTTCATATGGCATTTGAAGCATGATATTAAATAGCCTACATATAAGGAAAACACAGTATCCACAAATCAAAATTCTGTCATTTACTCACTCTCCCATTGTTCCTAAAGCACATGAACTTCTTTATTGTGTATGGCACAAAATGATATGTAAGGCAGAATGTTAGGGACTCAGTCACCATTAACTTTCACTACATTAACTTTCTTTACAATGAAAGTGAATGGTGACTGAGGCTTTAAGTCCCTAACATTCTGCCTTGCACATCCTTTTGCCCTACACAATAAAATAATTCATGTGATTTAGGAACAATGTACAGAAGTATGATATACATTTTATATCTGGATCTCAGGTAAAAGAAACATGCTAAGCACAGGTTATAATGAGGTTAAAATCTCATTCCTTAAATGCAAGTCTGTTGCTTGATAAAAATCCTTTGGGAGATCAAAGCATGTCTCAGCTATGACAGTATTACATATGTCAAAGACAATCACTGTCACATGGTATTGATGATCTAAATGTGCATTCCGTCTTGCACAGGTGTAGGTCAGCACTCTCCACCAGCGACAGGTAGTTTTCTGCTCCGTACAGCTGTTATATCAAGTACATGATATTAGGTCTACCGCTTGGCACTTGGTCGTTCTTGGAAGGTCTAATTACATACGCATCCCACACACGTCCAGTCTTGTCCAATTCATCCTGTAAGGAAAAATATATAGGTTAGTTTAGTTAAAACGTACTACGGTATACTACAGTACTACATACTTTCTTATTAGATTTCTTAAATTGCAGAGACAAACTGCGATGAGAGATGCTAACAGACGCAAATTTAAGGCTTTGTTTACTTGGTGAAGGTTGTTATGAAAAGTTTACAAGTTATAGAAGTAAAATTTCAAAAATATCCAAATTGTCAAACTAAACAAAAATCCTTATTTTTGCCTGTAGTACCTAGCCTTATAATCTGTAGAAAGTATTTTATCAAAGACAAAAACGAGGCTACACCCTTACCTGAATGATTCCCATAAAACAGAAACGGATGAGATTTGTATCCAAAAATCCCCCGTCGAACAATCCTCTGTCCTTAAGGTCAACCAACAAAGAGATTAAAAATTCCATGCACTCTTTTCTCAGGAATCCCCACCAACTTTCTATTCGTTGATTAGCTGTGCTTGTACCTTCCAGATAGCTGTCAATGTTGAAATCCTGCTGAATGTTGTTGCGTCGGAGGAAACGCATCCACTGTCATCCACTGTTTCTATGTAGTGTACTCCAATGACCTTCGGGTCACTGCTTGTTTTGTATGAATTCAGCCAAATTATCTTTCTTGAAAAGCCATCAATACAGCCATTTATACAAATACCATATGGCTTCAGTTTGTTATAAGAATCAAAGCGCCAGAAGTAATTTGGTCCTTTTGAGAAATAGTGGCGCCATTGGAGACGTCAAGCTTTTCTGTGTTCTACACCACTAGGATCTAATAAACTCAAAATTAAACGTACATCTTCTTTTCGAACATGCAAGTTGTTTTCTTTACATTTTGTATACATCCACCTGTATCCATGGAGCTGGCCTGAAGATGCTGAATAAATTTGATGGCTTCTTCAATACTTGCGTAGTCCATTAGGCGAAACAGACCTCTTGACCGCAAAATGCGTTTTAAATGTTGGTCTGTGATTACATACCTATGTCGGGAACCAAGAACAGAAGTAATGTCTTTGTATTGAAGGCCAAGTTTAAAATATATCTCTATAAATTAATGCGCATCCATGCTTTCCTTCAAATGAATGATGGCAATGACACAACGGAAAATAGCTATACACACCGGAAACTGTAACGCGTGCGCACGGGAAAGGTTTCTTGTGCGCACAAGATAGCTTCTCTGATTTTCTTTTTTGCACAGGTCACGGGCTCTGTACTTTCCTGCCTCATCCCCTGCTGTTTTACTGTTACAAGCAAAACATCTTTCGTATTATTTTCATCAAGAGGAAATCTGTTTCCAGTATTCACACTTAATTTGAGCTCTGGCAGTGCCAAACACCTTCAAAGGAACAAAACTATTTACAAGCTATTACAATAACATTAAGTAAGAATTTAGTGGGTGGACCAAACCAGCCAAAAACCAAATCATGCAGTTTAATTATATCAATGCTTGGCAGCCTATGGTAGAACTAAAACAAGGCTCATGCCTAAAACTGATAACCATAAACTCCAAAGCATTGCTTTACACAGGGTTAATCATTTTCCCTTGAATATGTATATATACTTTGGGAGTGTCATCTGTGAAAGGTTTTGGGTGGGGGGGACATCAGTGTCTGTCCGACATGCCTGCTCTGTGAGGGCTTGTTTAGGAGGCTGGAATCTAAATGACTTACAGATGGCGAGCTGTAAAATTTCATCATGAATGGGGAGGCTTTTCATCAAGGAGAGATAGGAACTGGGATCATAGGTGGTTGCCATCAAAGATGGTTGACCTACTTAAACATTTTAGTTTAACTGTGGCTGTTGCAAACTGAAGTGAAATACATGAAGTTGTATTACTGCGTAATCAAACTAAACTACTACTATTTCTTAGCAGCAAATATGTATTTGGAGTCCTCCCCTTCCATCTTCTTAAGAAAGAAATCTGTGGCTTATCAGAATGACTAGATGTTTTCATTTAATTTTTTTGGTTTAAGTTAAACGGCTCACTGCTTTTGTCCCCTGTGATTCGCCGGATGTTTCAAAATAGTGGAAATTATGACGTGAATGTATTTTTAGTATGAGCCACTCTTTCCACACAATATCTGATAATTTATGAGCAGCGAATATGGAGTACCCTTGACTGTACCGGCGTGCTGCATTGTAATGTGACTGCTTTTCCTTGTCTCCACATCTGCTGCATTGCAGACAGAATGGTTCTGGTGATTACAATGAGTCACACGCCTGCATTTTGCCTAGTGTCAGGGTCTTCTCACAGCTGGACAGTGGCGGTGATCAAGTCTCAACAATTCTCAAACATTTCGGTGTAATGACTTCATAATACCGATTTGCCACAATGGCAGTCAAAAAATTACAAATTTGTGCCGGCTGTTTCTGCTTAGTGAGGTATTATCGGAAACATTCAGTTGTCCACGGGAGCAGGAGCTTCGTCCATGGAGACATGGGTAAGGGGAGCAAAAGTTATACACTTTATATTTATTCAAATTTAATGAACGAGGTTTTGATGCATACTTCTAAGACTAAGGGCAAAGCATTCACTGGCTTTCACTCTGCTGCACTGAGGCATTTGAGCACTCAGATTGCTTTTGTAACAGATAAGAGGACTTAAAACAGGCTCCCTTTACTGGGAAACTTTGTGCTTTGTCTTGTGAAAGCAAGGGAAAAGAGGGTGGGATGAGATTTCAATATAGGGAATTCAGCTGCATTGTAATTCCATTCACAGCCTGAACCAAGTTCTGCAGGAGTGGAGGAGACTGAAAGGCTAGGAGTTATGTAAGATCTAAAATAATATGGTCGGTGATGTTTAAAAAATTGTTTCCTTTTGGGTAAGAATTTCAAAGTCCACATATATTGGTTGATGTAGCTTAGAATCTGACATTTATCCAAAATTACTATTTTTTCAATCTAAATGGAGAAATAGTAGAAGGATAGGGGGTAGTGACTGAAATCGCATACCATGGCAACAAGCCCAGCAGTATCTAATGGCAACGAGTTGCTAGGGAGCTGCTTGGTTTCAGAAGATGGAGTAGGAGGGTGAAATGCTGTGCCATAAAGCAAAATATATACCAGGATCTAAAAAGGTGTTTTTTGCAATGGATGGCATGTGAAAAGATACATGGCTGTAAGCCGCACCACCCTGAAAATGTGTTTCTTCTAGACTCTTACCTGTAAGTGTTCCACTCAGTCTGTAAACTCCAGCAGGCCCCTGCTTCCACATTAAAAGTCCCCTTCTGCAAGACATAGTTACATGAAAATGTGCCTTTTTCTTCTTTGATGAATATGTTAAAGTTTAAATTAAAAGAAAATATTGACATTCCCACTTTAAGTAATTAAGTATTAAGTTCTAATTGCTTGGTCAAAATAAATAATTAAAGCTTTGTCAGGCAATATATAATATGAATATATATATATATAAATACGAATATATTTAAATTTCTGTAAAAACAGGAATTTAATTACGCAGATGTAATTTTCCAATGGTTTTTAGACAATATGTATCAATTTTCAGCAGGTCCGCCCTGGCACTCGTCCAGGGTCTGACTTTTTCATGGTAATTTAAAACCAGTAGTCAATAAAATGCAATCCCCGGCAACTGTGGCAGGCAGCCAGGAGCCACACCCACAATGATGGACAGCCGAGCTATGGGGCCTTGTCCAGGGCAAGGACTTTCTGCGTTCCTCTGATTAAAACCACACTCAGGTGCCAGTAATTAAAGAGACAATAAGAGTGCCAACAATGCTAGCTGAAGGGGGTTAGTGCAGGCAACTTTGTGTTTGGACTTTTCCAATTTAAATGTTTAAACTGTTTGTCATAGTGTTTTCCCTGAAGGGAAGGTTTTAGTTAGTAGTTTTTATTTTGTTGTATTTGTTTAAATTGTTTAAGTATAGCAATGCCTAATAAAATGCTTCTGTAAACCCTGTCTTCCTGTCTCTGTGATTAGCTAATGTGCAGGCTCTTGAGGAGTTTAACTCATACCTAACACCTAAGTGCTAAGGTCTTACCTAACAGGCACTTGTGTAGCATGGGGCATGGGGTGGACATGACCTAAGTGGGAGGCTGGTGGTCTGGCATTGATCCCTGTACGGAATCAGTCACATGAAGTGCAGATTTTATTTAGCAGAGATGTATTACAGTGCGTGGACATGCCTACAGGGGGTGAATGAAAGATTCAGCACCCTCGATATTTATTCAAACTCATGTAAATGTAACCAAAAACATGATCAAAATAATAATTATGGTCTGTGGTATTTCAATACAATGGATGATGCATTTTGTTCGTTTCTGAGTCCTAGGTTCTAAGCTTATTTCCAAAAATATTGAAAATATTCTACAATCATTTTATTTCTGTGAAATCATGTATATGGTTACATTTAATAACTGTATGAATTTATATTGAGCAAATTGTTTAACGCAATTTTAGGAACTGAGATGGTCTTCTCCTGCTTGTGAGTTTGGTAAGGAGGCAGAGAGGAAAGTAAGTGGGTAAAAAACAAAGACTTTTTGCAAAAAACAACACCATGCCCTCCTGTGAATTAACCCCCACGTCTATTGATTGTCCCGTAAACACATTGGGACATCAGGTCTCCACTACCACAGCCAGAACTGGCAGCCCGCTACTTGTCCAACTGGAGGAGCTACAGGGCATTCTGGATACTAGCATTGTCTGCTCTTCATGACACAGCACAGAGAGCAAAAGAGAGGTAAAGTAAAGGCCTGGTCTTCCCAGAGCTACACCTGGCTAAAGTAAGGGGAGATGGGAACTCAAAAGAGAGGCATAAGAAGAAACAATGCCCTGGTCTTTCCTCCCAGATCGGGGCAAAAAGCAAAGAAGAACACAACGGAAATTCCTCCCGGATCGGGGCATGAAAATCGTGACAATTAGTTGTAGGAAACGCAGGAGTCTCGTCCTCCTCGTTCGGGGGGAGATTTCGGGTTTTCACTTGCCTCCCCTGGCCGGAGCTGAAAAACACGTTTCCCTCGATAGGCATTCGCTATGTCAGCTTGTTCTCACCTGTAGATTCCCTGTTACCGACCCCTTCTCCTTGTTTCTGCCGGCTTTTGTTCTTTCCCTCCCCAATCAGCCGATGCGTGTCAGCTGTGCCGGTGATTGCTGGGGAGGGAACATACCGCCCCTCAATAACCTGCCCCCGAGCTTGAGGGGGGAGCGGCTTCTGCCGCATCTGCCGTCCGTAAGCCACAGTACACATAACATATTTCCAAACCTATAATCATGTCTTGACAATTAAACACTGGATGGCATTTAATTCAGATTTATTATGTTTGGGCAAAACTGAAATGATAGTCCTAGGACCTAAAAATGTAATTTCTCTTTTGAATTTCATATAAAATATTTCAAGAGCTACACTCTTTTCAACACAAAATCAGACCATTTTCTGCTTTCCATTTAAAGGATGCAGAAAAACATAGCTATGCCTTTTGTCACCTCTTGCAACTTTGCAAAACACTACTACTATAGAGGTTTTTTTCCCCCAACATCTAATTGCTGACTAACAAAACTCAATTTCTTTGGATCACCTAGGCTCTGATATATGGAACATGTAATGATTTATACTGTTACAGCGTGCTTACTATTAAATGAAACAAAATGAAAAATGGGTCCTCTGTGATTGCAGTGCTGGTAAGGACAGGAAAATCTGCAAGAAACCTATCTGCCTGCCGGATTTGAATGTATCAGAGATGACTTTGAGGCAAAGCAGGGCTGCTCTGTTACTCATGGGGCAGTAGGAGGAGCCTTTGTGGCTGATCAAGGCATCTGTGCGGAGGTAGCAGGAGCTGAACTAGAGGTAGCTTGGTGAGTGAGGGTGAGGATCTTGTAGTGGATCCGAGCAGCAACAGGGAGCTAGTGGAGTTTGATGAGGAGGGGGGTGGCATGAGTGAATTTCATTTCATTGAAGATCACCTGGGCAGCAGCATTCTGAATTGGTTGGAGAGGCCAGCCAGAAGAGAATTGCAATAATCCAGGCATGATATCACCTTTTGGGCTTAGGATGATCATTTCTGTTTTGTCAGAATTCAACAATAGGAAATTAGAGGATATCCAATTTCTTATATCTTTCAAGCAAAGCTCCAATCTAGTCAACGGAAAATCCTCACCAGGGGCTCCCTGACAGATATAGCTGCGTGTCAACAATGAGTGCTTACGGATGAGATCACCACAGGGTAGCATATATAAAGATAAAAGAAGGGGGCCCAACACCGAACCTTGTGGTACTCCATATCTAACTGGAAACAAATCAGATGAGTCTTCCTCAGTTTTAACAAACTGAAATCTGTTTGTCAAATATGACCTCAACCAAGAGTTTAGAAATTACAGTAAATGCTGGGCTACTACTTTCTCCAATATTTTAAACAAAAATGAAAAATTAGATACTGGCCAAAGGTTCTTAAGAATAAAGTTTGGTTTCTTTAAAGTTAGCTTAGTTACAGCTACTTTGAAAAGTCTCTTAGCGACATATCCTGACACTAAAGATGCATTAACAATGTTTATCATTGGTTTTGATGTTACCAAGAGACCTTTCAATGACTTTTTCAGTAGCTTTTTTTTTAGTACAGAACGTGAGATTCCAGCAGTTTAACCTTTGAAGAGGCCACTTGAGACATGTGCTTCATTCACCAATGCTAATGAATGTCGCTTTGACCACATTACCTACAGAGATTTGGGGCGACTAAGTTTATATTAGCCAGTCAGCAGGTTATTATCTAAGTTTCATTAAGAGATTTTTCTTTCAAAGATTCCCCCCCTCTAGATAACCACTTTATTGACTAAGGAATACGCAACTATTTTTTTTGCTGACAAAGGATCAGCACTCTACTCTCTCCATTAAAAAGTTATGTCTCTGAGCCTCCAACTAAAATGGATTCAACCAGCATTTGTGGGTCTCCGTCTGAAGCTGGTCCAGCTTTCAAAACATATTTGCAGAACTCTGCTCAGAAAATTTCCGTATTGGTCCGAATATAAGACAGGTTTTTTTCCTGGAAATATGTCTGAAAAAGTGCCGTCGTCTTATATTTGGTGTCTAGACTAAATTTTAATATACACCCACAACAACGGATGTTGCCAAATATCTGTAAAACAAGTGTTGCCCTCCTGACTGAAGTGAGTCACCGTCCCTCACAGTTAGCTTACAATCAGGGGTGTAGTGGAGCCGGAACACTTAACACTGACACATTGGTTCTGCAGATGTTCTGCTGTCTGTGCTGCTTTAATTTAAACTGTTGTCGTGGTTCCCAATTCGACAGACAATAATTGTTTTCAATCTTTTCCGTAAAAACTGTGGTTAGGAGACGGAGAC